>WBNQ01063917.1:8154-33676 GCA_013401375.1 Spizella passerina | reverse complement strand
GGAATTGCAGCAGCTGTAGTAGGATATTAGTGATTACCACAACTTTCATAAATAGTTTAATAGTCAAAGATTGTTCAAAAAATCCAGATAATATAGACACTTAAAAGAGAAGGCAGAAGTCAAAAGCATCAGAGCCTATTTTGGAGCAATTAACAAAGGGAGTTTTCTAGGGGTCAGAAGAAATCCTGTAAAAATACATTACTCTATATCCATGTTCCTTCCAGTTCTGCAGAGTGTACAGTTTTCCACACAGTACCTTGGTGTTTTCATATATAAGCAATGAGTAAAGTAGGAATACATTTACTCAAGATAATTGTGAGCATTAGAAAGAAGAAAACCTTGCAGAAGTCCTGCTAGGGTGTAAAGCTGTAGCTTTGAAAATCTGGGCTCAGGCTTGCACTTCCTAACTAGAAATCATGTCAAGCTATCCAGCCAAGTTTCAGTCTGCCACCTTCTATACTTAGTCTGGGCCANGGACATTTTCATGACATATGGTCCCAATATTCTTTAATCTGGAAAAAAAAAACCAAACCTTTGTTCTTGCTGCAGGACATGTTTCAGGAACTGGATAAGCATTTTTACTTGTCTTTAAATTAATTGTGAAATAAATTTGCCATCTTGATTTGGAAGGTGTGTGGGGTAGTCCCTAGTCAGTGCTTTCCCAAACTAGGATATGCAAAAACGCCTCCTGCTAAAACATGCTCTAGAGTATGCACAGCACTTTTCAGTAGCTTTAGCCCTGGGAAATTTAGTTCAGGATTGCTTGAGGTCATAGGAAGTCCTTTATGAGTGGACACAAGTTTGTCCTTTCCAGATGTTTTTAGCCCTCATTAAATAAATTCCGGTTCCTGAAAATCCCCTCTCCAGATGGCTCTAAATATGTTCCAATATTTACTATGTCAACTAGAAACCTTCTAAGCTGAATTACATAAATAGAAAATACTGTGCATCCTTCCAATGCACTGATTTGAAAGAAAATTGAGCATTGTTTATTTACTAAACAGTGAATGTTCAACATTGTAAAGTAGAATTACAGCAGTAGGCCTAGGTAGCAGCTTAGTTTCAAATGACAAATTAGCTTTTGGAATCCTAAGGAGGAGTTAACTATAACTTTGAGTTAACTCTCAAAGTCCTAAGGATTAATTTATTTTTTTTTTTAGAATAAGCAGCCTGCAGTACATTTCCAGAGTGGAAAAATATTCTGGAATCACTAAGTACTTGAAGCTAACAGGATTGTGATATTTGTGTCTTGAGCAAGTTTAGAGAGGCTCATTTTATCAGCCAATGTGATGAATTTGTTGTCTGGGGCACCTTGTACAGAATACAAATACTGCACAGATACCTAGTGTAGGACGGCACATTTCTCCCATTTTATTTAACACTTTTTTGTGTACCCATGTATCCAGGACAAGTGGGCCTAATCACTGGCTACCATCTCTGGTTGTGAAAAGACACAAAAAGCCAAAACACCAAATCTCAAAATATATACACATGTACTAAACAATAATAAATTTGGGGTGACCAGGATGCATTGTTTTGAAACATTCTTGCAGCTGTGACTTGCAGATGGTACAGCAAATACAACTTCATTTAAAACATCCACAAACAGATAGAATATTATGTAATAAAACTAATTATTGACTTTTGTTTCTTAGCCAGATGCTGAGGATAGGGAGGAAATGCAGCCCCCTTCATCAGGTTGTTGTAAAGTTTGTATTTACAACACAAGCTTGTATTTACAACGCTGAGGTGATCGCCATCAGCACACAGTTACTAAATGCAAAAATCTACCTCCAGTTTGTTTGTAGAAGATGCAAGTCCTCGAGAAATGTGTGGTGGTCAACCTGGAACATGGAAAGCCATAGCAGAGTTCCTGCATGCTGTCCCTTAGTCCTTAAACCCCTCTCCCTTAGAAGAAATAGTACACCCTTTCTAGGCCCAATTTTACCTGAATCAAAAATGAAATTGAATTGAAAAATGGTGAAAATTTAACTGTGTTACCTTTTCTTTTTTTCTTTTGAAGTTTAACTGTGTTAAATTTTCACTATTATCTTTAGTCAAAATAAAGAAAGAGGCTCAAACTGAGCCCTTGTTCTTACAAGTTTCAGTCCTCATTATATTTTCCCTGTTGACACGTAACTGGACTAAGACCACATACCTCTGTAGGAGATTATCCAGCAGCCATTGTATCAGTGCTACTGTAGGTCATTGCCTCAGTATGCTCCCTTTGAAAAGGCTGCCAGAAAGAGAAACCTTAGCTGAAAACTATTTCCAAATAATTTTCACACGGTAAGGAATTATTCTTCATATATGATGTGATTTCCACGTGCACCTTCCTCCTGCTTTCAAGTTCCCAGGCTGGTTTGTCCCACAGAATCCAATAAAGAAAGTGTAATTTCTCCCTAGGGTCTTTTCTGGTCATGCTTGATATCACTTACCATAAAGAGCTTTTTACTCTCACATCATAAAAGGTTTTGTTTGAAATTTCTCTTTTTTTTTTGTACTTCAACAAAAAGTGTTGCTTACATCCCTTCTAAAGAATGCTCTGAGTTATGTGAAATATGGACATGCTGTCTGGGCCAACCCCTTATCTCTGCCAGATTCAAAAAGTCTGGTTCAGTACAGTGGCTTAGACTGCAAGTTTTTATTGTGTTTTGTTTCTTTTAAAAATATGTATGTGTGTGTCTTGTTAAAAAACATTGCTGCCCCCGTCTAGGAACAATGCAACACTCACATCATTTCCTGAAAGAATAGAGTTGGAAGGCAATTATCTACTCACCAAACAGGCTAAAACAACAGTTCCTGATATTCTTCTCAAATATTTCAACTTCCCAGGAATCCGGAAAAAATAATTCCATGAGACAGTGTTGTGAATGAAGGTATGACATTTCAGTTCCCTTCGCTTGGAATCAGACATCCAGAGGTAATAAATTACCATGGGCTTAGCACTGCTGGGAGGGGGTCTGGCTGTGGCAAATTGTTTTCCTTCAGAGCAGGAACAATGAAGTGTTTTCACATCCTTCTTTGTCCAGTGACAGGCAAAGGCTTCTTTCTTAATGAGCTTTCATTAGCAGTCACATTAATTACACATAGAAGGAATGGCCAAGTACCTTTATCAAATCAAATTTATTTAGAGATAGGAAAGTACAATAAAGATACTGTTTTTCCCATTTTATCTCTGTGAAGTAAAGCCAGTGACATGGTCTCAGAAATGTGTTCTTCCAGGAAAACATATGGGAAAAAATGAGTGGTGACAAAGCACTTTTACCTCTTTCAACTCAGTATCACTTTTACCAGCATTATCTTGGTCCAGTTTCTGTCACTCAGAAATGACTGCATCTGCTTTCTGTGTTCATTTTATGCCTCTTCTTTTTGTTTTGTTTTATTAATGATTTTAATAATAATAATTGCTTTTGCAGGTTAATCTTCAGCTTACTCATTAATTTGTGTTTGAGTAGGTCTTAGAGGGGATTGCAATTTGGACTGTATGATAGATGTTGTATTGGCATATTAAAAAAATGAAACGCTGCTCCTGGGAAAAGAGTTGATGCTCTTGGTCTTTGAAGAGCTCCCTTTACATGTTTTATAATCAAGCAAATGGAAAATACTTCTGAAAAGTGTGTATTTGGTTCCAAAATGAAGAATCTTAGCAAGGCAGCACAGGTAACCTTGCACTATTAAATTTGTGAAGTGATAACACGGAAACTGCAAATCAATGCACATCAAAAATCAAGTAGTATTAAACCAGAAGCCCTTAACTGAATTTACTCTCATTCTTGCACCTGGATGAAGAAAATATTCTTAAAAGGTGAAGGTATTGATTCCATTTAATTAAGGGAGATATTTCTAATTTAATGAGGATGTATAGATATCATAGAACCTTCCTTAGGGTTGTTTTCATTTTCTTATTTCTTTGAGAGGACTTGACAGGGCTCTACCAGCTCCAGGGCTGTGTGAGATCACTTGTAGCACGGCAGCACCGTCTGCAGAGTCTGTCTGGACTCAGCATCTGGAAGCACATTCAGCATTTTCAAGGGATCACTTGGCCAAAAGGACCTGGACTCAGCAGAGGGCTTTGCATGTCTCCACATTATGTTGTGTTTGTGCCAGGGAAAACAGGACAAAATCCTGCTCCTGCTGAAATCTTTAGCAAAATTCGCTTGAATGTCACTGCAGCTAGAAATTATCTGGGGGTTTTGTAATCAGGCATGATTTCTTGAGGACAGAAGCAAGTAGTCCCTTTTTCATATAATGACCCTGAACTCTGGTGAGGAAATCTGATTAATGTAATCACTATTCTCATGCCACTGAACTTTCATGCCTGTGCTATTTAGATCTTTGTCAAATTGAATCTATTGTTGGAGGTTTTCAACTTATCTATTGATTTCTGTTTTATGAAATAGTGAAGATGTGATCTCGTTTGCTATATCAAGATTTAATTAGTTCATCAGAACTTAAAACTACATTTTCCAAGCCTTTAAAGCTGGAAGGCATCTCATGAGCAATGAGGTCAAAGAACTTTAGCATGTTTCATGGCTCATGCCATGTCTTATGAATAGTAGGCTGTGAAGGGCGGGTAATAAGAGTACTTTGTCTTTTACCCAAAATGTCACAGTGGCTTTTACATGAACCAAAAAAAAAAATAGAGGTTAAATTTAGTTTATTGTTAAGTAGATCTTTCCTACCTGATAGCCCTGGATGCATAAACAGGCATGTATGAAGGTGAACTTCTTATTTCCATTTTGCCTTCTCTACTCTTGCTCATAGTAAAGAGGTGATAAGCTGATAGTTTCCACAATTGTTTTGCTAGAACCCTACAGGCTTCACCTCCCATCCTTTTTCACATGGCCTTGTAGCTGTGACTGCCACAGGACCTGATGCTCTGCTTTCCACCAGTGCTGTCCCTTTGGCTTCCCTTCAGCTCACTGCTGAGTTGGCAGTGTAACACAAAAGGAGTAAAAGGCAGTAAATTATTTCTGCTCCTGGAACACCATTAGTGGCCATTAAGCCCGTAGCAGATGTTTAACTGAAAGGTCAGATAATTTACAATGTGAAACATTATTTTGGTTGCCACCTTTCACAATTAGAAGTATGTAGTTTACCTACCTAATACTCAAAGTGTTTGTGGCCCTGTGCAATTAGCTAAAACCTGGGCTGAAAATCAGACCCTCACTCCATTATGGGACCATAAGGAAGAAAAAGGAGGGGAGAAAAAACAGTCCCAGCGAGCTGAGAGAAGCAAGTGAAGAGTCATTATGTCTTGGTATTCTATAATATCTATTCTGATATTTTGCTAAGCCCTTTGATCAGAAGAAATTGAACTGAGCAATGAACAGCTAAAGATTAGATAAGAAGACTCAAGTGTCAGCTTGCTTGGAAGCAAAGTATGTTTTAGAGTATGTTGTCTAGAAACCTTAGGCAATCTATTATATATTTTTTTTAAAAACCATGGAATTTATTAGAGAAGAGTGGAATTTATTATCATTATTTTAATGTTTGTAGAAAACAGGATTGTCATCTTTTCTTAGTGTGCACATAATTGAGTCATGAAGGCTCCAATTTTATTTTCTATGAAATTGAAAGAGAAACAAAATGTCTCAAATTGTATTTCTTTCTAACAGGTAACTTTACTGTGCATCCAAGCGTAGTAGCAGGGGGAATTGTAGGCCTTTTTTGGGTTATTTTTTTGTGGGCGGTGCTTCCTGAATATGCTGGTGGAATAGCTGTGTTTTGTGCTAAGTATATTATCTTGCTCCTGGGATCTGTGTAACTTCTGTTTAACTAAGGAAAAGGAGAAAACCCAGACTGTAGAGACAGAAGCAACTACATAGATAAGGCATTGGAAGTTATGTTATTTTTATATATTTCTTACTATTAAATGCTACGAACGGAGAAGAGATGAAAGCTAATGCATATTCAGAACAAAACCCATTGATTTTGCATATTAAACGGATATTCATTTAATTTTTAGATTGGCGGTTGAGGCAGTGTTTCAGATAATTATTAAAAAATGAAAATGGACTTTCTGGGGGCTGCTGTGTTGCCAGCCCGTGGCCGGATGCCCGGGCAGACTTTCCCCAATTAGCAGGTTGCGTGCCCGTTCTGCTTGGCCAACTCCACAGTTTATGCATCCTACACGTTACCGCAGTCGAGACTCAAAACAGTAAACACCTCGGAACACCAAAAGTGCCAAAAGCCACCTTATTTCTGTTGTTATTTTCTGTAATTATACCTGGGAGGACTGGAGAGTTTTAGCACATTTCTTCTCCCCCCTTTTTTTTTTCCTTTTTTATGACTTGGTTTTTGCATCCCATAAACCCTTGGCAATGGGTACAACAGCTGCCTTTGGACTTGCAGAAGATGAGGTCCCCGGGGACGTGCATGTTTCAGCAATGACCAGTCCCTTCTTTGACCATGCCAGGTGTTGTTGGTCTGACCAAGAGAGTGGCCATCGTTTTTACAGCCTCCTTGAGTGGTGTGGGACTCGCCCTCCAGGCTCCCAAAGGTTCACTCCTGTGATTTCTTTCCTCTCCTTTCTATTTTGTGCTTGGCTTCCTAGTGAGCAATGATGCCCTCTGAGCTCTAACTTCTATCTTTTACCCACTTTTCTCCTCAACAAGCCTATATCAGGGATTGCACAGTTTTGGTGGGGTTTTTCCTCTTTTTTTTCTCTTTCTTCAACATGAAAAGGTCAGTTTGGTTTACTTCATGGTAGAAAGTATGAGGCTCTACAGCGGAAAAGGTGGATGCAAGTTGTTTTCATAGAGTTTAATTAAGGTTAAGTGGAGTTCCCCCAAAGTTTGTGCTGGTGCTCTCTAATGTTTGATTTGGAGGAAGGCGCAAGCAGTGGGATCGTAAAATCAACACGTTCCCCAGAGAAATTACTCAGTCACATTTAGAAAGGAGGAGAAGGAAATGTGGAAGGACCTAACAAAGATCAGGCAATCTGACATGATGATGAAGCTGCTATTGCAGTGTAATGTGATTTAGAGAACAATGTTGACTATTTGTAGATACTGGATTTTAATTCACTGAAACCAGCTAGGAAAAGGACACAGATGTGGCTGTGAAGAATTGAGAGAAAGGATCTTTCCATCATGCCACATTGGCTGGAAAGCAAAGAGATATATGGGAAATGAGGTAGTATTGAGAGAAGAATAAAGAACAGTACTAAAAATAAAACAACATTAAACCTATGTACAATGTTAATCTATATAGAGGATGTACTTGGACTACTAAATACAGTCTGCTCCACCTCAGAAGGAATATGACTGAAAAGGGAAAAGGACAACAAAAATCTAATGAACTTTTGAGACGTGTGTATGTAGGGAGAAAGTTTTAGAGGCGTGGTGTGGAGTCGGAAGTTTTTAATGCAGTAAACAGCACAAAGTAAATCATAGATCTATTCAAATTCTTTATTATCCAAGAGCAGAGAGAAAATAGATTAAATCTATTTGACTGTTACAACTGATTAGAGAAATTGAGTTTTTTTATATAACACGATTGATTTTATATAACAGCAATTGACTTGTTGTTCACACTATAGGTTGTCATTGGCCATCTGCTTTGTTGGTGAACTTTCTGGGAAAATTGTCCATGCTTCATCAAAGGACTCTGCTTAGGAAACTTTCCATTGGCTTTCTTGGCCTAATTTCATTGTGACCTTTCCTAGCTCTTGATCACTATCCTTTGCACAACACTTTTTAACACAGATGAAGGCATCTCATCAGACACCTGTCATAAGGTATGTGTATTCTATGTATTTTAGTTCTTCAAACAATTTATTTCACAATGTATATTGTGTAACAGTTGCTATCTAACTCTTAGGGATCTCTAGGGATGAATTTACAAAAAATCTCACATTTTACTGGAAGTATGATGTATTCTTTTTCCTTTAAGATTCCCACATCCTATTGCACCTCACTATTTTCCTGGGTAGATAAACATTCATGTGCATTTCATAAAATTCTTGAAGAGGAGAATGTACATATGTTGTCGTATCTGGTTTCTTTATAGTGTTAAACTTGTCAGTGAATTTTGGGCAGGAAGAATGAGCAGTGCAGTTGGTTGGGAATACCTTGTTGGAGCTGGGGTGACATTGGATCCTGCATGGCTTTGATAGGTCCCCTGGGGGGAAACTAAATGGCACATTGACTGGGGGAGAGAGAGGACTTCCTTCTGCTAGGAAAATACAAAGAATCCCATTTTTTTTCCCCTGTAACGCAAATACATCCATGCCATTAGAATTACTTTCTGGGCTTTCAAATAAATTTAACCATGCAAAGGTGTTGAAAGGCAAAGTGGATGCAGTCTGTGCCAAATTTCATACTTTGTTGTAATATTTTGTTGCTCTTGCTTATTAAGAGTTTGCTGTAAATAAGGTTTCTATCTGTGTGTCCCTATTTGCTTTATGTGGAATTAATAGTCCAGCAGCATGTTTGCCTACAGCTCCTTTTGCTTCCAGCTTTTCTGAAGTGTAACAAACCTATCTTTCTCTGTTTTAATATCAGTGGAATAGTTGTGCACTTCAGTGGGAACTAACCCCAGTGTCTGCTGGAGAGCAAGACTGGCTTCTGAAGGTGAGACAAGTGCATCCTGCACATGAGAAAACTGTGAGGTTTTCCCAGTGCTGGCACAAAGAAAGTAGGGTTGCTGTCCTTAAGGGTGGCATAATGAGCATCAAGAATGCTGAGCCAGGCTTTCCTTTTACACTAAAATGATGCTGCTGGACAAAAACTAAGGCCTCATCCAAATGAAATTTTTCCTGGTCAACAGCGGGCTATAGACAAGGAGAAAATCCAAATGTCCTCTCCTTGGAAAAAAATAAACTAACACGAAGTAAACCCCATCAACCCCATCCACCAAAAAGTTGCAACCCCCATCCTTCAAGTCCAACGTTCCTGAATCTGATCACATACTCCTGCTTCAGCAAAAAGGAGAATTCAATGAGAACTTAATACTGTGAGCTTCCCACAGAGCAGCTGGTTTGTGTTCCTTCACAGAGACAAGGTAAGCAGTAGGTGATGGAAGGTTTTCCAGTTAGCACTGGCATATTCCATAAAGCAGGGAAGGTATAGAAACAGATATAAATTAATAATTAAAAATAACCCACTTTCACCAATAACAACAGAGGAAATACTTTTCATGCTGTGTAAGTAATACATCAACATTTAAGCTGATTAAAATTTGATAAACTACTAACTTCCCCATTTTCTGATAGGAAGGCTGGGGTCCAAGATAAAGCAGTGTCATGCTGGGAAGGACAAATACCTTAGCATCCAAACTTTCAAAGCATTTATTTTGTTAAGACTGATCCCTGCTTCCTTTGTAACTCTTTGTTCATTAATGAGTTGACTCATCCAAAGTCCAGCAGCTTGTTTCCACACCAGAGAGATGGATTTGCACCTCTGCCAAGTGGAGTCAGAGGCAGAGATAACAGCCAGCAACAACAAAAGCCTTCCCTGGTCCCTTTGCCAAGAACAATTGGCAGAAAGGACTTGAGGAGTAACTTATCGCCAGCACAGGGAGAGGCTGAAGCCCTGGAAGCAGAGGGGCTGCTGCTTGCCTGCCACAGATAAACAGCAGGCTGCAGCCCAGAGCCAACACGTGCTGCAGGCTTTACCTGGAGGAGGAGGAGGAGGCAGAGGCACCCAGCAGCTGCTGGAACACTCTGGGAGAGCCAGCCAGTTATTTTAAGTGGCCTACTGTTGGTACCAGCCTAATGCAGCAGGCTTTTCTTCCTTCAGGTGCCAAAGCCACGCTGACAAAACCCTGAGGATAATTAGGTCCTGAGCAAAGTGTTGTCCACAAATGCACACACATCCTTGAGATGGTTGGGGTCTTCTCAGGTGAAGTGCTGGGTTTTTCACATGTGAGCAGCAGTCAGGTCCTGTAGTAAGGGCGATGTGAAATGAGCTCACAGCAGTTCACATTTGACATTTCAACCTGTTTCTTTCCAGTGTTATTCTACAGAATAGTGATCACCTGTTCATATCAATGCTTCTGTGTTTGATCTGGATGACTCTTTTGCTCAAGGGTATAATTATAGCAACACCTGAGGCAAATTCTCTTACAAAAGCTATATCAGAATTTGAGCTTGTGACTGCATTACAGTTCTCTCTGATGAGAGGTCCATCTACTAGCTAATCAGAGAAACTCAGGCTTCAGCAAAATGATAACTCTAAGTTACAGCTTTGCAGCTGATATTTACACGGGTTTTTGGACAAAAGACTCATCTTACCAAACAGCATGTTGAATATAACTGGAGATAAAAGTTCTGTTACACAAATCTCATCATGATTAATGAAATACGACTCAATATGTTTAATTTAACAAAAGAATATAGAAAATCTAGTTTAGAGTGGGCAGAAGTGGGAAATGTTGTGGATTGTCCACTAGAGCTGGCCTTCATACTGCTAAACCCATTTCAGATTAAGGAGAAACTGGAGCATGCAATTTTTTCTGCATCTCTTATATGCCTTAAATCAAATTTACTTCTTGATATGACTCAATGTCAGAAACCGTCTTTCCAATCTGGCTTGGTAGAGATTATTTTTTGTTATTTTTCCCTCTTGCCTGTCAATACAGCTAGATTGTATTGAGATCCTTCCACTTTTTTTTCTGAGAAACGATTTTTCCACAACTTCATCCAGCTTTCTCATTTGAGCTTTTATTGTACCATGTGTTAGTCTTCAGCTTGCAAAATGCTCTTTGCAAGGGTCACAGAGACATATGTTTTCCCCCCAAAACAAGTATTCAATTCAATTCAACACTTATAATTGTTTGATCATGCTACTTCTCACTTCAGATCTCAGATTTGGCTTCCATGAAGCATCGTATCTAATTTAGGACTCTAGCTCCTTCAACACAGCACAGAAAAATTGCTATCAATTTTTAAACTTTAAACTTCCCAGTATTTTGAATTCTAAAGTTAGGCTTTACTGAGCTATTAACATTATTTTTGTTTCACAGCAGAAACAACAGAGGTAAAAAAAACACCATGAAGATGGTTTGCAATGAAATTTTTCATAACCACTAGACCAGGAGATGAGAAAGTTACTGATTTCTGAGGTATGAGTTCAGGATGGCAAAATAATGATTTCCAGTGAATCAACAATATTATTATAAAAACTGAACATCCAAAATGTACTTAGGCTGTAATCTTTGTTCATGAGCCCATCTCAACCTCCACCCTTCTCACTCCCACTTTACCCCATAAAGTCAGATTTTTAGCACCAGAGACAACACCTTTCCCATATCTAATTTTTTAAGAGTTTATCCCATTTCTGCTTGCTCTATAAATAACTAATAACTAGTGTGGTGCCAAGGAAGGAAAGAAAAAAACCAGTACATTAGATCACAAGGCAAAATAAGAAATTGACAAACATAAATATTTTCCTTCCAAAATGCAACTGCTCTTGGGAGAAATCAACACAGACAGTGCTATGAATGAAATTCACCTCTTCATCGTAGCATTCCTGTTCCAGACTAAAGACACTGCCCTGCCATGCAAGGACATTTGGGACACCTAAATGACCAGGCAGACCCGCGCTGTGGGCTGGTCCCTGAGAGCCCCCTTGCAAGCCACTCGCAGGCAGTGGCTGCAGAGCCAAGGCCAGGGACGCTCCATGAGCGGCCAGAACTCCTGAGGGGCTCAGCAGTGCTCCCCACCCCGTGCCTGGGGGTCCTTCCCTTGTGCCAGGTGCTTGGAGCAGGATTGCTGCCCCGATGGGCTCTGTCAGGGGAAGGTGTGCACAGCTGTGCCAGCACAAGAGGGAAGGGATGAGCAGGGAGAAAGAGCTGTGGGCCGGGAGCTGCTGGTGTCATCATGACTTTCTACTTATGTCAGCCAGGTGAGTGGGGGCCGGGTGTCTCTCTGTTCCCAGCGTTACCTCAGAGTCAACAGGTCATGACCGTGGCTTTAAAAACCCTTTGATATTCATTCCCCTGAAGGTTCACCCCGTTACCTTATCTCATGTGTTTCTAAGCAATCAGCCATACAACCATTAGCAATGCTGCAATCTGTTTGTTATTTGATGTCCTTTTCTTTTACCTACTTTTTTTTTTTTAATGATGTTTTATTGATTCCATTTGCCTGTTGTGTTTTCACTGTTCCCCTTCCTTCCCATCTAATACCTCCTTAAGTTTCCTTTTTGTGGCATCATCCTTCAACATAGGACAGAAAAATTGCCAAATATTAACTTTTAACTTAACTTTGCTGAAGATTTAGTTCTGCTTTTCATTTGACTTCTAAGGCTTTTCACAAGAATTTGAGGAAGCTGGAACACAGTTCTCCATCTTGAATGGATGTTATGTAATTCTATAAAGTGTTGTAGATTTCTTGTCTTATGAGCAGCAATATTTGGATGAGGAGCACGAACTACACTTGATTCTCAAGAGAATGTAGGAAGAGAGGAAGCTGAACACCTTCTCATAAGATCAGAAGGGAGCATTGTGTTGGGACCCCCAGCTTTTTCTTTTAGAGTTTCTTATTCACACACAGCAGTAACATTGGCTCCGAGGACTCTAAGCAGGCATCTTGTCCCTCTTCATGCCCTTTCTTCCACAAATGTTAACAAACTTAAAGACAACACCCCAAATGTGTAGCCGGTAGCTGCACCAGGTAGCAGCCTTCTATTTGTTGACAGAGTAAAGGACTCTGGAAGCTGGGTAACACCTACAGCTGCCATCTCACATTCTACATGGGCAGACACAGCTGTTTGTGGTTTTCCCCATCCCTGGAGCGTTATTTTGTTAGCACCTGGCAAATGCACCTGGTGGGGGTTTCTGGGACTGAGGAACAAACAGCACCAAATATGCTCACTGTGCTGGCTGAGAAGGAGCACATCATGTTAGTCCAAAATAGCATTTGAAAGTGGCAAAGGCAAATAACCCTTCCTGCAGCTACAGGTCTAGGTGAGAACTATTCTAATTTAATCCAAATCTATAGGTTGTGCAGAATCTGTCCCCCAGAAGGATCCAAACAGATCAGAAGCCTAGAGATCTAAAAGATTGCTTAACTTTTCAACAGATACTTCTGAGCTGGACAATTCCTTCCTACAAATAATTAAATATACACATGGAAAAGTAATTTTCTGTCTTCAATAAGAGGACTTCAAGGGCTTTCCCAGAGTTTGAGACATGGTGCATGCACAGCACTGGGACAGCCCCCATTGAAAGAAAGGCATGTGTGGGGTGACAGCTTGGTTTGGAGGCTTCAGTTCAGAAGGTGGTGTCTGGAAGCTGCTGTCAAAGTCTTTTTCAGAATTTTAGTATATCTTATGAACTGATTCCTTTCCCATTTCCCTCTCTATTTCTTTGACAAAGTTAGAAAATTCAATGTCTTAAGGTACCAGGCATGTCAGAGAGGTGCCTTGTAAGAATGGTTATTAACATGCAATGTTGCACAATATTGCCAGGTGAAATTAATAGTTTACACACTAAAGCCAGGTCTATCTGTTTCAGCAGGACTTCAAGCATGTCTGTATGAGAAATGTGGCATGTAAACCCCCATGTCCTTCTCCACAGTGCCTCATTTTCTACAATTGATGAAGATTTAAGCAGCTGGAGGCAGTGAGGAGCCACTGAAGATGGGAGTGAGGCAAAGCCCTGGGTGTCAATGTGCCCTCCAACCTTGTAAGGGCTTGGGTGTGTATCTCAAATTTATGACTGGGATTCCAACAAGCTGTAATTGTTGTAATTGTAGTCCAAGAGCAGTTGTTGCTGTGCTAGAGTATCTGAAATGGTGAAGTGTCCTTTCCCTGGCAGGTGCTGAGCACACAGAGGCTTGGAGGGGTGGCTCACTGCAATAAAGCTGGTGACTTATGGGGCTCTGTCAAAGAACTGCACTTCCTTCTTCTGTTGCCTGAACTTTATCTGCAAAGAGAGGCCCCAAGCCAGGTGTCTCTGTGGCAAGAGATGTTAAGAGTGACAGCAGATATTACAAAGCTTATTTCTTAGCATGATTTCTCATAATCACATTGTAAAATCCATGTTTTCATATTTTACTACACAGTAGGAATGTCCAAGTGGAGTTGTTTAAGAGGTGTAACCTCACCCTAATTTCAGTGACTATAAAGAACAGGAAACAACAAGCTTAAAGGAAGAATGAAGCAAAAGTTAACCATATGCTAGAAGTTGTTCCTGCATTTGCTAGCTGGAGTGCTCAATAAAACTTATTTGCTATTTATATCTTTTTTCCAAAGTCATTTGCAAGTATTCATAAATCAGTCCTTACAACACTCTTGTGGATTAAGTAGAAATTTCTTTTCAACTAAGCAAAAGTACAGACTTGTCACTATACAGTGGCTCATTAGGAAGATGTTGAGCTTATTGTGCCACTCCAGACCTGGTAGCTCTGGAGTCTTTGGTTTGGATCCTTTGGCTGGTGGCCACTGAGGTGGCTTTGCACTGACAGTGCACAGACAGTGCCAGGAGTGCTGCAAGCTTGAGCCAGCTGCCCGTCAGTCATACACTGCCGATAAAAAATCAACTTTAAAAGCAGGATCTGCCATTAAAAAATAACTTCTGTGTCCAAACAAGCCCTATGTACACAGCCTTATCTAGAGAACCCTAGATTGCCTCCACTCTGAGATAGCAGAGAAAGAAACCTTAGCCAGGACCACATCTCAGTGGATGAAATGAGCGCCTGTGTCATAGGTGCTGCCTGCTCAAGGAGGATCTGCTCTGTATCAAACAGGATCCAGAGCCTGTAAACCCCTGGATAGCTCCTGCATGCCTTGAGGCACAGCCAAAATGTCTTTCTCTTCTCATGCTATGGTCAAAATGTTTTTTCCAGTCAGTGTTCAGATCCATCTCATTCACACATGGAGGAAAATGGTGGTTTCATGAATTTTTTTATGCCCCATCATTTTAAGGTGGTTAATTCAAAGTCTGAAATTCCTTTTTTTGATCAAAGCTTTGTCAGGTCCTAGTAGCAGGTAGATATTTCCAATCAAAGGAAATCCATCACATGAATCTCTAAGTAGAATCATTCCTTGGCACTTAAGCCTTGATGGTGAATGTTAAAAATTTCTTCATGGTTGTTTTCACTGCAATACCTTGAAGCAGGGGTACTTTGCAGGCAGGACACACAGCCCTGTTCTTTGCTTGAGTAATTTCAGATTTACAATAGAATTAATTTAGACTTATGTAGAATGGATTTGTTATATCTGAGTGAAGAGTCTGTCGAGTGGACAGGTATTTTATGTTAACTCTGGGTTTCCTCCCTCTCCTGGCCCTATCATCCAAAACATGCTTAGCCCTTGCCTAGGTTATTGTCCTTATGTTTGTGGAGTACAGTGCAAAACTGAGATAGTGATTCAAAGTTGAGTCAATATTCCTGAAGAATTTAATATTCATTGAACTTAACTTAGTAATTTGAATAAAAGATTTATCCACAGTGTAGGGTGTCTTGCTGGTGTGAGAGTAAAGGTGCTTTCTTTCCTTTCCAGTGTGAAAAGGGCACTTGGTTTGTTGTTGCCCCATGCCAGCAGGAATGGCTGTTAAATGCCTACATTGTGTTGTTGACTCAGCGATATGATCTGTTTGCCATCAGGGACTCCACATAGTGCTTTGTACACATGAAAAGCAAGCAGTTATGGCTTCTTTTTTTTCTGCTGTTTGAAGAGGTTCAGAGTTCTTTAGTGTGACAGAAAATCAGACCCTGAGGCAATTGCTGGTTTTGAGTACATGAAATCATTGATCAGCGTATAGAATACAAGTTCAGTAAGTGATATGTGAGGATAGATTAATTTTTAATGTTGTTAAACAGAGCGAGATTCTCCCCTCTCTCTTTTTCAAACAGCAAGTTGAGTAGCAGAAGAGGTGGGGGAAAGGCACTTTATTTACCTGGAAGGTTTGTAGAGAATGAAACTTTAGAGAGGCTTTTGCTGGTGACCTACTGTTTTGAGAGGAGTATTATGACCTGCAACAGAGCATGAGGAACTGGCAGTACTCCCTGATGAAGGGTTTTCAGTTATAGTGGCTTCACAGAAACAGGAATTTTGGTGGGTTTATGCCACTGGTTGAATGTACCCAGACTACTCTTGGTACCTCCTTGTTTCTGATCAAATGGAATATTTTTCTCCTTGAGATGGAGGAAAAAATAGATTAAATTGTTCTAAGTCATCAGTAACTTCTGTTGCTCCAGCCTCTCTGCAAGCTACTACTGTTTTCCTGTAGGATACCACATTGGAGTCCATGTGCCTCAGTGATGACTTCAGCATTATGTGTGAATAACTGATTGTCTCTCCTTTATTTTCAGAACCTAAGTGGGAAGAGAAAGAATAGTTAACTATGCAATTTCAGAGTAGCTGCCCAGAGTGGGTTGCATAAGGGTTTCTATAAAATCTAAGTTGTTCAAAATGTATAGAACTGAAACTGTGCAATTATAAAATTGTGTAGCTCTGTAATTATAATATTTTAATTTTTCTACAAGCAGAGCTTTAGCTGTGTTCGAGCTTGCACCAAGGGAAAATATTTATTTAATGTTTTCTAGCAGCAGGCGCACATACAGTCTATGTGTCTTGGCAAGATGGCAGTCAAGGAAGGTTTTGCTTTTTATCACATAGACAGAACCCTCACAAAAAATGCAGCATAGTTAGTTTTGTTAAACTGCTTGAGGTACCTCCAATTTTCATTGAGAACATCAGCTCAGAAAAATAATTTTTCCCTAGCTGAGTGCCTAAAACTACAGTCACTGATTTAGCAGTATTTACCCAAGGATTAGGTCAGAAATACAGACACCTAATACTTTTCTAGCAAACCAAATGTAGTAGAAATATGGTCCTGTTTAATGAAATGAGATAGGATTAAATTCTGTCTACAAAAAAAGCAATTTTTTCATTAAGAATAATGATTCCAAATTCTCTGATAGCTAAAGCAGTTTACAGCAAGCTGAAATGGCAGGGACACAGCCAATGTTGCTAAAACAGAAGTCTCTGTTTAGGACCAATTTGGACACACAGGAGAATGACAGAAAAGCTGATGAAACTGCACTGGTCACAAGGCATCTGAAAAAACTTCCAAAGATCCTACCACAGCCCCTCTTCCCATCTTGTAAAGGAGTAGGGAGTAGTAGTAAAAAATCTGTTGAAGACAGCGCTTAACCTGCATCATGTTTTGATATTTTTCTCACCAAGCAGGAGTTGAACAGACCCCTCAGGTTGAGCTAAAGACCTAATTTGGCTAAATCATTGTGTAGTCAAATTATTTATATCTAATCACTGTAATCTGCCAACAAGTTGTGTTTTCTCTTTCTTCAGAAATACAGTTGTACCCATTTCCAAAGAATTTGTGGACATCTCTCTGTGTTCAGGGCAATGATGGCAGGTTTTTCTGCTACATTTGGCCTGCTTGATGACTTCATCTTGTTTGAAGACTTGTCTTTTCTTGAGTTTTGTGACATTATTATTTCCCATTTCAATTCTGTTTTCCTGTCTTCTTTTTCCATGAGTGCTCTCCCTTCCCTTCCTTGGTTTCTAGGGAAAAGTCCCACCATGTTCTGTCTTTGGCCATCTCATTGTGTAGCCAAACACTTCCCAAGTGCCTTGTGAAGCTCTTGCCTCCTGAACGCCATCCTTTACTCCCTAGATTAGGGCATGATCCTTATTTTAAAGCACAANACTCACACATGTTCTGAGCCTCACAAAAAGGGAGGAGAATTTGTGAGGTAACAACAGCAGCATTACAAAACCTGTGTTACTGTCTGTTGCATTTTAGTGTAATTCATGCATTTTATTTTTCGGAAAGCAGACCTAGGGAGGACAAAGTGCTGCCACTCTGGAGAGTTACCAGCAGTTCCACCTTGTGACTGAGGTGGCTGGTGCTTGTGGCCAGTTCAAGGCTGCACAGGGTGTGGAGGCTTTTATAGATAAGATACAATAAACAACCTTGAGACCAAGAAATGAAGGGCCCTGACTCTTTCAAGTGCCAGGCTGGGAAATGAGACTTTCTAACATTTCTCGGGGTTGCTCTGACCAGCTAGAGACTCTGACACAAGACTTTTTATTTGGCTTTGTTAAAGTGTCCGGCTTACCAAGACATTATCATCCTCTATAATATTTGCCCTTTTGATGAGCTTTGCCTTACCTGCCATGAGTAAACCTATCAGTGAAAAGGTGTAAATATTGACAGCCCCCTCTGAGAGCTCCTTCCCCTGCAGCCTGGTTGTGTCCTGGTGGGTAACATTTTGCAGCGCTGAGTGTGGTGTATGTTCTGTGGTCCCTGATTCACTCCCCAGGCTCAGGTGGGATCTGCCAGCCAGAGCAGGTTACAGCTGCCCTCATGCTCTTAAGAACAGCTGGCTTTGAAGCGAGTGAAGTGCATGTATTGACAGCATTTGTGTTTACATCCAAATCAGCTAGCTCCCATTTAAAAGGTTAGGTGTTTTTTTTATTTTTTCTAATGTCTGTACATCCCTCTTTGCTTCTCTGAAGCTGTGAAGACTGCATTTGACATCAGCTATTGCAGGGAAAAGAAGTTCATTAGTGCTCCAAAACTTCCAAATTAGATTATGTGACATACTGCAAGTATAAAACAAACATTAAGTAATGGCAGCCCTGTCAGTTAGAATTACAGTCCTTCCCAGTTCAGTCCTTACAGTTTTAGGACTTCTTTGCTAAAGAGAGGTGGTGTCAATGTTCAAATGAGAAAAACTAAGGGAAAAAAAATTGCCCTTATTGGTCCCCTTAATTGCAGCTGGCTTTCAAGGGGTAACATCAGAGTCCAAATTTTCTTTGGGTGGATATTGGAGTATGCTGGTTATGAGCCACCAGAAGAGTGCAGGGCAGATCAGGGAGAAACTGCTGATTAAAAAATAATTAAAACCAGTTTTCTTGCTTTCCAGCATGTGGAGCTGGCCAAAAACTATGAGTGAGTAAGTCTCATCTACAGATGTGCTTTTTGGTTTTTTTTCCCCCCCTAATCTTCACTCACCTTCTCAATATGTCAGAGCATTTTAAAATTCTTCTCATGCCTGCAGCTACCACTTCTTGAGCTTCAGGTTGGTTTTATTTAGAGTATGTGGAGAAATCACAGGGGCTCTGTAATGTGTCAAATATCACAATGGATCAGCATTTGTACTGGCAGATAAAAGCAGCTGCAGGTTACTTAAGAGGGTGTGTGCAGTGTAATGGAAGAGAATTCAACCATGGAAAAAAATAGCCTCCAGTATTCCGTCATTAAGAGGAATACATTAAAGCAGCTGCAGAATTAATAGCAGGAAATTCCTACTTTATGATCCATGAAATTTTCAATCTGCATTATCCTATTCTTCCTAACAACTTCTAATTGCAAACGTGAATTTCTCCCTTTATTAATTTTGCCACATACTGACTTACAATTGAGACTAAATTGCCTGAAAATAAAATTCAGTTTCATTTGACTGAACCATAAAAATCAGAGGACCATGGACTGAGTAGCATTCCCAGCAATTATATATTATTTTCCTGCAGACAATGAAGAGAGCAACCATTGAATCTGGGGTTTGTGGCCATGGTGGTCAGAGTCCCACAGAGACAGTGGCTGGCCAGCACAATGAGAATATGTTTCCTCCAGAGAGAAGAGCCCTCACTTGCCATGAGACTGCTCTTTCCTTGCTGCTGTGCCATTTGCTAGGCTGACAAACTCGTAACATTTTGTGGGTGGCAAAGTGATGTCATTTTACTCAACAGCTTGTAGTAATTTCCACTCCTAACCCTTCATGAGAGGTACAAATTACCAAAGAAAAAGGTCTATAAGCTTACAGATGGCAGTATCGCTTTTCTTTTCCATTGAGATCACAACATCCTTCTTTCTAGCTGAATGACAATTGGGCTGTCACTAAAATTACATAATGCTGTGTCCCCTGAGGGGCTATAGTTTGGGATTCAAAGGACAGCTGTCAAAATACAAGTTGCTCTATTTTGAGCTTTAAAAGTCTCTTAGCGGGCTGCATGTAAGAGTTTATCTTTTTCTGTGTGTGTGTGAGTTAGAGGCAGAGTTAAATATGGAAAGTTAATGAAAAAACTACACTTATATGGTTAGTTAAATGATACACACAAGATAAAAATGACACGTTAAAATAACTAGTGTTTGCTGTAAATCATTGGCTTATGCAAATGGCAGCACTATAACGACCCAGTGGCTTTTCCCTTTGCTTTTTATTCTATCACATCATACAATATGTAGTAAAATTTGCTCTGATTTTCCAGGTTTTGTCCGGTGTTTTGAAGTCAGCTGTGCTCTAATGGTATTTACTGCCGTACACTGAATGTTTGCAAATTACTGTGAACAAGCATTAAATTGAAGTTTCTCCATACAGCCTTTGACTGTGACTGGAAGGTACAGCTTGGGTAGTTTTAAAAAGCTTCTCCAAAATTTCCCCAAACAAGAAGGGGAGAAAAAAAAAAAAAAAAAAAAAGGAAAAGATTGGAAAAAGTATCTTGGTTTGGCTTTTGGGCTTTTGTAGATACTTTTGGAAAAAAGTATCTACAGAAAGTAGTTTGGTAAATGTTCTGGTTTAGCTCCAGTGGGGAACTGCCCCTAAACAGCTTCATGGCCACTCCCTGTGAGTGGGATGGGAGAGAAAATCAGAAGGCTCAAGGTGTGAAAACTCATGGATTGAGATAAAGGCAGTTTAGTATGTGAAGCAAAAGATGTGCTCACAAGCAATGCAAAATATGGGATTCATTCACACTTTGCAATTGGCAGGAAAATATTCAGCTGTCTCTAAAAGCCTTGGGCTCCATCCTCCATAACAATGACTTAGGAAGAAAAATTACATAATTCTGAACTTCCCCTTTTCTCCTTCTTTCTCCCAGCTTTTATTGATGAATGCAGCATCCTGTGATGGGTCGTGTCCCTCAGGTCAGTTGGGCTCAGCTGATTGAACCTGGCCTCCTACAGTGGGCAGTTCTACATTTCCCCAGTCCCCACCTTTGCCTTCTGTGGCTCAGACAGTGTCACTGGACCCCTTGCAGCTGAGGACCAAGGCAAAAATGTCTTCTACTCCCTCAACCTTCTCCGTCTTTCTGGTAACCAGGTATCTTGTTCCCTTCTGAAGAAATCACACATTTTCCCTACTCTTCCTTTTATCACCAACATACCTTTTTTCTTTTTGTTGCCCTTGATGTTCCTGGACATGTTTAATTCTCTCAGAACTTTAGTTTTCCTAACCTGATCCCTGCTTGCTTGGAGAACTTCTCTGTACTTCTCCCAGACCACCTGTTCCTGTTTCCACTCTTTGTAGGCTTTGTGTTTGTGTTTTAGTTGGTCCAGGAACTCCTTGTTCATCATGAAGTCCGCCTGGAATTTTTGCCCCACTTCCTCTTTATTGTGATGCATCATCCCTGAACTTGGAGGAGGGGATCCTTGAATGTTAACCAACTTTCCTGGGCTCCTTGCAGGGTCTTATCTCATGATATACTACCAAGCAAATCCCTGAAGAGGCCAAAGTCTGCTCTGCTGAAGTCCAGAGTAGTGAGCTTGCTGTGCGCCCTCCTTGGTGCTCTAAGGAACCTCGCTATGTCATGGTCATTGCAGCCCAGGCAGAGCAGGGTGTGTGTGTGTCAGAGTGCCTATTTCTGGGCTCTACTGAGCAGGGCAGTCTTTTGCTGTATATTGCTTTAGCTGGCAGCAAGAAAATGACATTTAAAGAACCCCGAAACAAACTCAATGCATACATAATATCACCTTTTCAAGTCTGAGTCACTGAGAGGAAGTCGTTGTCTGAGACATGAATGGAAAGGGAAACATCTGCAAAATAGTCAAACTCTCAGATTCGATGCTAGTCCCATTTCTGAAATGCATTTAACACTGGGCCTAAGATGACTGAGATGTGCAAGTGTTAGAACGCATATTTGCTGCTCAGCTGTGTGGGAATGAATGAGAGGATAAATGATTGTTTTTATTTGCCAGTCTGATTTGTGCAGGAGATTTGTGGGATGGTACTCAGGCATGAATGGAATGGGAACTGTTGGCTTGTTTAGTAATAGCTGAACAAAAGAGAGAAAGGTCATTGCTACCTCTAAATACTGTCAGAGGGGAAAAGATATTTCATTGAAAAGACAATGCTGGCAGAGAAATGCCCTGGTATGAATGAGCTATAAGTAAATATAGGCTGACTATAAAAAAGTTCATAATCCTAGGCAAGGAACTAAGTTTAGAGAGTGGTAGGCAAAAAAAACCTCAGAGCTTTTAAAGCGTGTTTTAAAGAAGAGCTGAGACAGTTTACAAATAGGATTGTATGATGCTATTTATCTGGCAGAATGAGAACTAAAATTCATCCACTCTGAGGTTTTTTTTGGTCCTAGGCGTCTTGGTTCTATAAAATATTCACGTCAGATCTATGCATTGCACAGCCTCCCTGAGCACATACTACCCACGGAAGGCTTTCTTTGGCCAAGCACATGTCGATAAATAATTTGTTTTTCCTGTTTGATGCCTGCAGGTCAAAGCTTCCACCAGGAATAAGATGGTGCCTCTTAGCCAGAGGGAGCTGGCTGCATGGAGAGTTAAGAAGCAGTGGCCAGGTTTGAGGTATCAGGATTATTTCTCTGCAAAGATTTTGAGATTGTGCTTCCAGAACTGAGATCAAGAGAACATTGGGAGGACGTTGGGAGATGGCATATGTGCACACGGGCTGTAGGATTCACTGGGAGCCAGAATCAGCAATGACTGTGACATCCCAGGATGAGCCCTCATGTTTATAAACATTGTGGGCTAATTGCTGTGTATGGCAATTTCCTTTCCATTAGGAGTTAGTTTGGATCAGTCTTTGCAACCATCAGCTACCATCTGTAGCTTTGTCTTTCCTAATTTTTTTTTACCTTCTGATGCATGTTCTCACCCAAAATGAGTTCTCACAGAAAATGAGCTGATGACCAGTGAGAAGCAATTGGAGCAGGCATAAGTGGTTGATGTTGGTAGCTCTTCATCCTTGGGGCTATTAGCCCTAGGTCTTGCCTTCTCAGCTGTTCCATAACATTTGCTCTGGGATGGGCAGAGGGAGCAGGGAGCTGGAGTGAGGTGTTGGAGAAAGTAATTGAGTTTTGATCAAAATGGAAATCAGCAAACAGGAAACACTAACTTGTATAAGCAATATTAAACTTACAAGTATTTTATGGAGAGGAAAGAGGTATTCTCAGAGAAAGAATTATTCTTATTGGCAGTTCTAACCTAGCAGTAGTTCTGGCTAATTCACAAGAGCTTAACTATAATCTGTACCTGTTCCTCTAGGGAATATTATATATTACACACTTCTGTTGAAAGTGGTGATACATTGCTGTCCCTTTCTCTGTGGTATGCACCATAGATAGAAGACTTTATTCCACACGTTCATTAGAAAAATATTCTAAAATAGCTTTTAATTAGTCCATTTTTAATTAAGGTAAGAAGATCTGTAATTTAAATGTCTATTTTTAGGTATGGTAAGTGTACAGAGAAAAAGCAGATCAAAAATACACTCTTGGGGAAAAGAAACAGCTCTCTTAACAACAGGAGGTACTTTCTGTGGTTAGACAACTCACCTGGCTGTATCAACACTTGTAGTCCAAAAGGTCTGAGAATTAGTCATTCTCACCCTGTCTGATACTGCCTTTTCCTTTAGGAGATTTGTTGACTTTTTTCATATGCTGAAGAGGGAAGTAATCTGCACTTGTTGGTTTTTTTTCTTTTTTTATGCATAATTAGTCACTTAATTTGAACACCACAGAAAGAAACTTTGTTTAAAAAAGGGCTACTGCTTTGTATTTGATCTTAGTGATTTGAAATTAAATTTTGATTCAGGTGATTAGCTACTTTTCTG
The DNA here is from genome assembly GCA_013401375.1 of Spizella passerina. Taxonomy (NCBI): domain Eukaryota; kingdom Metazoa; phylum Chordata; class Aves; order Passeriformes; family Passerellidae; genus Spizella; species Spizella passerina. The sequence goes on along the minus strand of WBNQ01063917.1, from coordinate 9,891 downwards.
GAGACTTCAAGTTTGTCTTTTCTTCTAGCTTGGCGATAAGTGTAGTTTGATCCTTTTGTAGTTGTTTCATGTATACAAAATAAAGAATTTTTGAAGCGTAATTTTGAGTCAGATTATAGCTTTAGAAAGCAATTAAAAATTTTCAAAGAAAAGACATCTCTAATTTTAATTTCTTTTTTTGGGGGGGGGGGGGTGGGGAGGGGTTAAGAGGTGATTCTTGTTGGCTTTTGTAGCAAGAAAGTGAGCTGAGCAACCAGTAAGCACAGGCTCTAAGCAAAAACTAGCCCAGGAAATGAGAAGGATGTTACACAAGTACATGGGCAGCACAGCCAGGTGCTTCCTTGTGTTGGTCCTGTGGAAGGGGTGATGTTGGAGTGAAGCATTCAGTGATAGGATGATGTGGGGAAGAAGGAGTCTGGAGACAAAATTTGAAGCGAGCTCTGCCTGTCGGGGCACTTGACTGCAAGCAGCAGCTTGTCAGCGAGCAGAGCAGTGCCAGGAGGAGCCTGTCTGGCTGGTTTTGAGTCCTGACATTGCACCAGCACAGACCACTGCAGGTACAAAGGTCAGATATGTGTCTGTGTGCATATGTGCATGATGAATTATTTAGTTTTTCATAAAAATGGACAAGGGGAGTCCCTGATTATTACTCACTTCGCTATCACAAGCTCAAGAACTTGAGGTTCAAATCTAAACTAATAATATTTAAAATTGAAGGAGATAGAGAAATGCTCTGGGACATCCACCACAAGTAAAAAGGTATGGACCTGCTGGAACAAGCCCACAGCAGGGCCACAAAGGTGCTGAGAGGGCTGGGGCACCTCTCCTATGAAGGCAGGCTGAGAGAGTTGGGGCTCTTCATCCTGGAGAAGAGAAGGCTCTGGAGACACCTTGGAACAGCATTCCAGTACCCAAAGGGGGCCTGCAAGAGGACCTGGAGAGGGACTTGTTACAGGGTTTATGGAATGATAAAACAAGGGTAATGGCTTNGGGCATGGAATGATAAAACAAGGGTAATGGCTTTAAGGGGAAGGAGGGTAGGTTTAGATTAGATCAGATTTTGGGAAGAAATTCTTTGCTGTGAGAGTGGGGTGGCCTTGGAGCAGGTTGCCCAGAGAAACTGTGGATGCTCCATCCCTGGAAGTGTTCAAGACCGGGTTGGACAGGGTTTTTCTATTGGGAGGTGTCCCTGACTGTGGCAGGGGGGGTTGGAATTAGATGATCTTTAAGGTCCCTTCAACTCCAAATCATTCTGTGATTCCATGAAATACAGCCTCCTTCTCCCATGTTACATCAGTTTGCAGCTACCTCATACTGATCTCCTTGTATAATTTGCTGCTACTATTACTACTGTTTACTGATTATCATTACTCTGTTGCAGCTCAAAAACCCTCAAGCAGTGCGAGCACCCATTTGTTCCCTTCCCTCAGAAGTAAGGGAAGCAAGCCAAGTGAATGGAGACCTCTTTCCAGTTGGGCAGGGAGCTGGGATTAAGAGCCTCAGGGGCCAGGCTTTCTGCCAGAGGCAGGCACCATTACTGACCTGGCTGGTACCACCACACCTGCCTTCTCAACACTCATTTATTGCACAAAAAGCTTCATTGCAGTACATGTGCATCTGTAAATATATCTATTCAAAAATTATTATTTGAAATTTTAATATAAATCAATATCATTATAATTAATATAATTATCAGTATATATACAGATTATTGTAATCAGTAATATATATAATTGT
>WBNQ01063916.1:0-17386 GCA_013401375.1 Spizella passerina | reverse complement strand
TTGCTCAGCCTGGAGAAGAGAAGGCTCTGGGGAGACCTCACTGTGTCCTTTCAGTACTTAAAGGACTGATAAGGCCTATAAAAAAGATGGGGACAGTTTTTGGTAGGGCCTGTAGCAACAGGACACAGGGTAATGGTCTTAAACTAAAAGAGCATAAATTCAGAGTAGATGGAAGAATTTTTTAAAGATAAGGATGGTGTAACAGTGGAAGAGGTTGCCCGGAGATGTGATGGATGTCCCATCCTTGGAAACATTCAGGGTCAGGCTGGACAGGGCTCTGAGCAACTTGGTGATGTCCCTGCTAATAATGGGCATGTTGGACTCCTCATCACACAGTTCTGGGGCAAGAATGGCAATGGCTTATGGGGAAACAGGTACTGTGGGATAGATTAGGGGTTTGTAGTTGCTGTTTGAGCTGCTTTCGCAGTCTAGCATCATGTGGCCAGCTGGTTTTGTTGATTCCAAAGGTCAGTTTTGAAGGCCATTAGATCATCAGGCCTGCAGTTTCTCATAAAGGAGGCTGACTATATGGGAATGCAAGAGTTATCAAGTGCCTGGCTTGCTAGGAAGTAAAAAAAGAAACCCAACCAGTGTTAACAGCTTGGCTCCATTGCTACTAACATAGGGAGTGAACAAGAAATCTCAGTGGTTTCGGGCTGTGAACAGTGCTGCCAAGAGAGAGCAGTGGTAGCAGCTCATCTCTGTGGGCCAAGAGAGAGTGGGACTGAAGGGATGAATGGGACTCTTACAGCTGCTCTTGCACATCTGCCTTTAGCTTGACCTTTCAGAAACACCCTGCTCTGTCTTCCCCTAGAAATTTGCAGAGGAGTGACCATCCTGCATTGCTATTTAGGAATGTTTTTCTCTTGGTATCTTGCTATGACTTTCAAGGAGTAATAGATACTTTCCAAGGAAGATTTGAAGAATGTGGTAATGGGTGGGAAAAAAATGTTTACCTAGCAAGGGCAAAGAAGTCAGGGGAAGGGAGACAGGGAAACAGTGCTGATTTGCAACTGATGTTTGAGCTATGATGGAGTTTCAGTGAACCACACCACAAGGGCTGCTGACTTATAAAAAGGTGGAATACCCAAAAGGAAAGCAATGATCCCAGCAATTGCATCCCATTATGGTATGTCAGACATGTCTTTGATTGCACAAGGCTATAATTAGTTACAGAGAGTTGTGCTGTTTCTGAAGAACAAAGAGGAAACAAAAGAATTACCCTCTCTCTTAGTGACTAGCAAGATCAATGGACAACACTCAAGGATTGCTTTAAATAAAGTGTATTCACTGCTGATAGATTTACTTTTTTTTTCCATTTCAGAGTAAATGTCAACGATTCAGTAAAATTCAACAAATCTTAAGATTTGTTTTGCCCAGAGCAAAGATCTGAAAGTCTTGGAAGTAATTTTAGGGCTCAGTTCCTATTTATTCAGCATTTAAGAAATCCACTTAAGTATCTTAAGTATTTTTTAAAAATTATTTTGAAAGCCAAGATCTCTTTACTTTGTGGTAAGAAAGAACAGCTCATGAACAAAACCCGCAGCAATAACTGCGTTACTTACTTGCTAACACTAGATGGGGTGTAAGGAAAGAGTGAAGGAGAAAATCAGGGAACAACAAAGCCTTCGAAGTCCGAACTATCTCAGCACAGAAGATTTAACTAATCTAAGCATGGCTTTCTCCACTTAGTCAAAAGCCAAACCCAATCATAAATAGGGACTAAAGGACCCGTTTGCCCACCCTGTCCATTCCCCTGGCAGTGTGGAACCTCACAACTTGGATATTTTAACATGTGTGACACACCACTATTAGTCACATTAACTACATTTTATTCACATATTGAAAGAGTACATACACATGTCAGTAGCACAGATTGCATCAGCTCTTCTTTACTAAAAAAAGCTCAATGTATATACAACCTTAAAATGCTCCTGCTGTAGCTAGTGTATATTAAATCAATGCTTATATAAACTAATGAACTTTACATAGATTGATTCATTTTAGAATACATTAAAAATGATCAGTGGCATGTTCTGTTATCCTTTTTCACTGTCCTGATGGTCTAACATTTCAATGAATTATGGATATGCATATTTTATTTACTATTCAAAACAATTTCTATTACAGAATATAGGCAATGGAGACAAGCCCGTGGTTGCATTTAGAAAGGCAGAAAGGATTTTCAAGGATTAGCAATTTCTGGTTTTATGCCTGCATCCTGCAGCTTTTACTTGGGAGCAGGAAGAGCAGAACAAGGCTCTTTTTGAGGTCTTGCCTTTGTTTATTCCTATGAAAAGTACCATAACCTTTTCTTAATTCAACTGGTCCTTTTTGTCCTCCCTCTTAGCAGCTTTGGTGTCCTCTGCACGAGCTCAGCAGAGCAGGCAGGCCAGTGTCTGGCTCCAGGCTCTTCCTGAGGCTGGGAGAGATGCTGAGCTGGGCTTTCTGACCAACCAACACAGCTACTCAACAGAAGCAGCTGCCTGCCCGCAGAATTAATTTCCCTCACTCTCTTCTTCTGGTCCCATGTGAATGAGCTAGACTCCTGTGGATCACTTTATCCTTTTTATTAAGCCTGTCTCTGCAGATGCCATTTTAATTTAATCCAGCTTGACAGCCAAGTCTCAAAATCCCTTTGGCTCTAGAAACAGTACAATCTCCTGGTATTCAATACACAAGCCTTTTTCCAGCATTCTCTTGCTTCCCTTCAAGGATCCAATTTCTCTAAACTAGCTTTTCACTCTGACTGATGCCCCTTCCTGAGTGACTAGAGCTCACAGTTGAGCCCTAAAAGAAAGTGCTGGTGCACTGAGAAATGCCATCCTCATGAGAATATCTAACTCTAGTGAAACTTGCATGCTTGACAGAAAAGCTGACCAAATGCTTTCCCACAACACAGGCTGAATAAACGTTGCTTGCCAGCCATATCCACTTTAAAAAGTAAACCGATAGTAAGAAGTTGCATTCACTGGCAGACATGAGTATCTTTGTTTTGTCAGATTTGTTAGCTTAATCCTAGGAGAGGTACTGCTAAAGCCTACTGCAGAGCATTGGTTTGCATCTACTGAACCACTGGGACTGACACCACACTGGGATTTGGCAGGCAGCACTCAGTATCTCAGAGGGTGGGATGGGCCAGGTGGCCACTGTAGCTAAAAACAAAACCAGGCTGAACAACTCTGTAGGAAAAAAACCCTAACACATAATTGAAAATCAGGATGAGTTATGTCTCTGACAGGCCAGTAATAACTTCATTTCATAGCAGAGAGGCAAAAGTTGGGGAAGACGGTGACATCCAGGTCACTGGTAGGTTATGACTCCTCATGGGAGTCCTTATACATAATCCTCTTCTGCAGCACACTCACTTCACACCCTCGATATTGGGAAGCCTGTGAGAACATCTCTGTGGTCATAGGCCATGCTTCACATGTCCAGGGGAAAAACATGAAACTCACTCAACAGAAGGATGGAGAGATAGGCCTAAGTATGATGGAATAAAGGACAGTTTGCTTTGCTCCTCCTGCTTTATGCAAAACCTCCCTATTATCCAAGGTAGCAGTGCAACAGCAAAACATGATAAAACAACCTAGTAGACTAAGTGGTATGGAAACTTAAAGAAATGTCTTGTGTAAGCAAACAAAAAAGAGCTCTGATACACAGTTCTGTTGGGTAAGGAGGGCAAAGACCCTTTCCTGGAAAACAGTCCCTTGCTGTTATCTTGAGAGGCTCTGTGTGCCAGGATTGCCCTATTTAGGATAATTGAATGGCTTGGTCGGTAACCACCCAAAACAGCAGTGAAGCACACATGCTCCTCTTTAATCTTCAATGGATTGGCAACCTGGCAACAGCCTGGACTCACCCACTGGAAATCCTTCTTGGAGGCAGGAGCAGCTCTAGTCTGAAACAGCTGCAACAGCTTGGTTTCAATGACTTGGTGATACTGAAGTCACAGTTAGACTTCAGCCAGAAGGAGGATTTCCCAACTACAACTTTGATGTCCTAAACTTGAATTTATTGCTAATGAACTGTGCTGTGGGGGGAAACACTCGACAATAAATCACCTCACTGAGTACAAAGGAGGTACAACATGGAGTGCATCAATGTCAGTATGTGTTTCAGGCAAAGCTTAAGCATTGCCTTCTGGAATGAGGGTTCACAACAGAACAACATGTTAAACATCCAGAATCTACTAGGAATCATCAGGAAAAGTATGAATTAGGGCAAAATTGAATGGATATCTGGAATACCTATTAAAACAGAGAGTGGGTGCTACTTGTAGTTGATTTGTTCATTATGGCATTATGCAGACCTCTGATATTTTCTGTCTGTATTAACTTGTTAAGATCTCACAGTCCTGAAGAGACACATTCTTCCTAGCTACCCATTACTGTGGGCTGGGCTACTTGTTAGGCACAATTTATTGCTGACAAAAAGTGAATAATGGTAGAAAAATGACAATAGACTTTGACTCTCCCTTCAGTCTGCAATGAATTATAATGATGTCTTGGATTTACTGTGAGCCAGAAAGAAAGATTTTGAAGAGAGAACTCAGTGTATTCTGGAATGTTCCTCTTTGATTTTACAATTCATCAGCAACCATGAAGAAGAGGCTCTAAAATTAAAACTTACACTACTAAAATGTTACTTTAGGAGTCAAGATCATTTTTATGCTTTGTATGGCTCACTCTTCATTTTCTTTATGAGATGTTCAACTCAAGGGAGTTTTCTGGATTAAATTTAGATCATTTTCTTAGATGTCAACATTAATTCTAATGCACTGCACTCCTCTTTGAATGACTGCAGATTGCAAAGTGTCTTTGAAAAAGGATAAAATGGACATGTCATGCAGTAACCAAGTAAATGCAGTCCCTGATTAATATGCAAGTTTGAAAAGTTCACAAAATGTCATCATACTCCATAGGTGCACCCTGTTTTTGGAAAGGTCTCTTTTAGTTTTGTTTGTATATAAATGTCATTCTACATAAATTTCACTCTAGCAGCTTTTCATAAACTCAAGTCAATGATGATATGTTCAAATATTTGAGTGTTCCCTTTAAAACTAGAGGCAAAGAAAAAATCTCTTCGATCTGTTGACACAGCTGTGAAAGACCGTGGTGCTTGCACGTAGATTTCTTTAAATAATCTGAATATCTTCTTTTCACCATCCCATTGGTAAATCTGGGAGAAGGTATAGTCACTTCCCAAGGCTAGGTAATAATTGTTCTTGAAGGAGAAAGGCTGCAGGGTCATGGCTCCTCGGGACGGAAGAGCCTGTATCTCCACAAACTGTTTGCTATTCCATTTCATAACTCTGGAGTCACCAATGAATCTCGTGAGTGTGATGTAAAGGTCATCTTGTATCCTGAAACTCTTCACAGCCAAGACATCTTCCATGTTGGGGATTTCACTGTGTGGGACAAACTTTTTGGAGGCTTTGTTCCACTGGAGTATAATGGGCACCTGGGAACGGCTGGAGAGGATTAAATGTGATTTCCCGTCTATATCGAGGAACTCAGCATCAGTGTCCCTGAACCACTCATGAAGAGACTGATACGAATAAAATCCTTTGTTATTCCACTTATACACTGTTGACAAACCTGCTTTAGAGCTATCTGCTATGACAAAAAACATTTCACTGTCTATCTCAAAAAGCTCTATATCATTTGGCTTGGAAATGCGAGATACTTCAATATCCTGGAATTTGACAAACTTCGTCCAGCTTTCATCAAACTTGTAAATGTGTGAGCCACCAAAGAGCTGTGCCACCACCACAAAGACTTGGTCACCAACAAGAATGGCTTTACATCCCACTATAGACTGACCTATTGCCCAAAGAAAGAAAACAGAACAACACATGTATTAGCACAGCACAAACCATGCTTTACAACACAGACATTATTACCAAATCACCCCTCCCCTTTTTTTAAACCTGCACCATCTCATAATTTTGTCTTCTGCTACATGCCATCAGAGAGTCTTTCCAAGCTTTTTGCTTCCCAGTAACTGGAAAGATGACTTACCCCATCCTGTAATGTGTACAAGTATGATGCACCATAAAATGCTGATCCCTTTTTATGCAAAATACTTTTTATTTCTTTGTTTGTTCAAACATATGGTCCCTAGTATCCAAAACAATTATTTAAGCTAAATTTAATTATTTAAAAATGACAAGAGTTTTTATTTTGCCATTCATCAGATATCTGAAATTCTCTTATTCTTGTAATGTCTATATTTCCATCTTAACTAGAAGAATGAAATATAGTATATTTTTCTTGCTCCAGGAAGGTTAGAGTCAGCTTTTTGCTACCGTACATAGAAATATTGATGCATCTTGTGGATATATCACCTGACAACAGGATGAAAAAGATAAATCTAACTCTGTACTTTGTGTTAGGTATTTTTGAGATTTTGTTAAACTAGAAATATTTAGCAATATTGCAGTTGCCAGATAGATCAGATCAGGTTATGGACTGTCTTGAGAATGTCAAGTTACACTAAACAAGAACCACCTCAAAAAAGTAACAGTGAGACTATTACAATAGGTGTTGTTGGAAGCAGAGAGAAATTCACGGAGGAATTCTTCTGTGAAGCACACAGTTAAAGTAGAACTACAGCTGCACAAGCTCCCCAGTGCATCCTTGGTCACTCACTACAGGAGATTTACCCTGGCTCCTGTGCTGGTCCCCTACCTGTGGCTCTCAGAGCTGGCCTGGGATGCTCTGCCACCCTCCCAGTGTAGGAGAGCTGGGAGAACCTTCAGCTCAAGTACAGCAAGGGATCTGCAGCTCAGGCATGAATGGTCGAGCTGATCATCCAGGCTCCTTCTGATCTAACTCACTCAAAACACAAACTAGAAGAGCTTTCACCTGTCTCCTTCTGCAGAGGACAGCAATGCTTTTCTCTTCATGTTCACTGTAAAGGCAACCTTGACAACTAGCACAGCTCCATAAGCCCATGTTGTAAAGAGCTAAATTTAGATATCCAAATGCCAAGCATATGGTAAGTAGTGAAATTCTCTGTGGAGCTGGCTCCAGAGCTCTACAAAACACTCTTCAGGCTCTGCAGGAGGCACTTTATGTGCCTGTGTCCCCTGGCAAAAATCAGGCTTATGTACATTTCAGAGTCCAGAGCTCAAGCTCAGACCTTCCAGGAGCAAGCCCTGGGTGTGGAGCTAGGACACAAGTCCCTTGCAGAAATGTCTCCTAATCAAATCATTCAGAGGAAGGTGAAATACACCTGGAAGTGTATATCTAGTGTTTGCTATCTTTGCAAATGAGTCAAACTCTCAATTTCATTTCCAGAGTTTTCCTAGGGCTCAGCTAGCTCTCTCTGGGCTGTTGACTTCTCAGTTTACATCCCTGGTACATATTTTACCCTAATCTACCAAAACACAATGAAATCTAAAAATGCAACATTTTTCATTTCCAAAATTTCCTGACAGAGGAGTAGCATCTTGTAAGATTTTGTTAGTGACACACACAGCTGATCTGAGGAGGTAAGTGCTTGCTGCCTTTGTAGAATTCCACACCAGAGGAGGACACAGCATACTCTATGTCTCCCAAAATATAAGGTAAAAAGTAATCAATCACACACAACAAGAACAGGAGGGAAAGGTGTTCCTTTTATAATTTAGCTCCTGAGTATTCAAGACCTCTGGCTTGGAGTATCTGAGAAATCAGGCAGCAGATAACAGCTTTGAAGACACAGTCTCTGCTGTCATGGTGTGACTGAGCACCACAAGTGTTGGTTAGGGACAGAATGGTTGTTAGAAAATCAGCATTAGAACATCACCTGGCATCCACACAGGCTTTTTGTTTGATCAGTAATCTGACCAAGATGTTAATTGATCATATTTGTAAATTGAAAGTAAATGCTGAAGCTTTATAGCACATTTCTTTAGGTAACAATCACAGTTTAAATATTTCTGTCATTTTCAGCTGTCTTCCTGGTCAGCTCACCCTACAAGCATCCTTTAGACCTGTTTCCTCCTACATGCAATAGATTCTTTTTAGATTTTGTTTTGCAGGCACTTTAGCAAGAACAAGTGCTCCTTCAGCTTGTGCTTTAACTTGCTGTGTGACAGAGACAGTGAATGCTGAGCTGGGCCATGGTGTGACATTCATGGGAAGTGTTTGTGTCTTCAGAAAAATGTACAAGATTGGACAAAAAAGCCTAGTTTATGTACCACAGTAGGGTTAAATGTGTATGTATTAACAAGATGCATTACTCTGTGGAGTCACTTATGTCCAAACATCACTCACTTCAATCAGCCAAATTCAACAGAGATTCAGGACAAAACCCAACCTGATCCCGTCTACAAATCTTATCCAGTCCATCAATGAGTGGAATCCCCGGGTTCATGTACCTGTGATATTGTCATAACTCCTGAAATTCATTTCAATGTGATCCCACTCCAGCACCATGCAGTTCTCCATGCTGGGCTGTGCAATAGCTACAAACACATCATTCTTTGAGTTGAATGTATCCACTGAAACAGACTGGTAGGGCAAAATCTGGTGGACAACAAAATCTAGAAACATACATTTACAACAGTTAGGATATATCCTTGCTGGAAACACAAAGTGGTCACTGATTAGAATGATGTATATGGAAAAATGAGTGAAATACTCTGGATTTTGTATAACACTATCATGGAAGTAGCAGTACTCATGCTAGGCACACACCAACAGGGAAAGTGTCTCCTGCTTTAGGTATTATGAACTGTCCTCTGAAATGTATTTGTCAAGGAGATCAAATATGTAAATAGTGAAATAATTCAGATTTTCTAGCCAGGCTGGCTACTATCAGTGAAATAGAGAAGTCTCTTTCCCCACAGCTGGAAGTTGCTCTCCCGTCAAGCGAAATGGCCTTGCTAGAATCACATTCAAGCTGAGAGACAGCAACCACCAGCTGAAGTCCAATAACTTCTTAAGTCATGCAAATTTAATCACCAGCAATTTGTGTTATGCTAAACCAGGCAGAAAGTGAAATGATATCTGAAGTTTTCCTGGGGATAACCCCATTTTGCCTAGAACATAGACAAAAATGGTGTAATCAAAAACTCAGTTAACATAATGTTTTATGGAGCATTATAATGTAGTTTAGGCATAAAATACAACCAACCTGAAAATTACTATCCAGTGGAAATCTTATACTAGACAATAAGACTGAGAAATTGGAGCAACCTGTAAAGATTAAGAGTGTAGCTCCAGAATTAAAGATTTTTTTTTCTCAAAAATTAAGTGCCTTTGTAGACTTAACTTGAAAATTCACCCTGGGGTATGTCAGCAGTCACCACAGAGCCATTGTGGGGCAAAGTGAGGAGACTTGGGTCTGACTTTGACATTTGACCAGACAGCTGTGCAAAATCTCTATTATCAGGAAAGAAAAAATGGTGTAGCAGAGCTGACAAAGCACTCAGGTCTAAAATGTGTTCAGAGGCTTGCACTGAAGTAATGTATGGATATAGATATGTAGAAAAGGAAAGGCATCTTCCCTAGGATGGCATTTCTGTGCAGAACCACACATTGCTCTGTTTTTAGCTCCATTTGCTACATGCCTTCACCATGCACTCCTCTGCTGGAAGGGCCTGAGCTCCCAGGGATTTTGGGGAAATGGTAATTAAGTCCTCACTCGAGTCCCTTATTTTGGTGCATTATGAAATAATTGCTTCTGAATGAAGAACCCTCTGTTTCTGCATGCTTGAAAGCCTTGCCCTTGAGGAGTTACACTTGTGGAGAATAAAGATAGATGACTACCATTAAACAAACAGAGCAGATTCCACAGCTGTGAAAGAAATGACAGTCTTCATTCTTCGAGGGACTATTACAAATAGAGCTTGGGCTTAGTTCATGAATGCTGGTAGGCAAACAAGAAAGTTATCTTCATTCTCACTGGGAAACTAAAAGGGCTGGGAAAACTGACACTGAAGTATGCAAAAAGTAAAAGTATCTGACCAGCTATGAAAGGATGGAGCAAGAGCAGATACAGTCACACAAAATAAAAATATTTTTTTAAATCTTGAAGAAAAAAAAAACCCTAGACAACTAATCCTGAAAAGACAGCTCTTGAAATCTGAACAGTTGTGAAACCCTTTGGGGGAATCTGTGAATTGAAACAAACCAGTCTGTATGTGAAAATGGGTAGGGAAATAATTTGTAATCAGTAAAAAGCAATAAATGCTGGTTTTAGCACCAGCTGGGAATACCAGACTGTAATGCAGGAGAGGGTTACACAGTGAAAGTTGTTGCCACATCAGGGTTGAAAAAAATTCCAACACAGTAAATATAGGACTGGGAGAGGAGCCCTTTCCCAATATCTTTCTCTTTTAAGCCAGATCCCCTGGTTGGGAGAGGGCAGAGGACACAGCCCCTGTGTTCCCCCTGTGCTGCTGGGTGCATGAGCTGTCCCTCCCTGCCTCCCACCCAATGCACAGTTTTGCTCTCCCTGTCTCAAGACATGTGGTTTCCATGCTGTTTCCTGCTGGCTGAGAGTGGGGTGTCTCCCTGTCCTGCAGTCACTTATTGCACCTCTTCTCCCTCTGTGCTTGAACTGGCATCATGGTGTCACAGGTGAGGGGCCCAACTCTTTTACTGGAATGATTTTCCTTCTGGCAGCCCTTGTTCAGGCTGATGCCAGCACACAGGAGCACTGATGCCAGCACAGGAGAGGAGGAGAGTGCAGGGAACATTACAGGACACCATGGAAAAATGTAACTCATGGGCTGTTTGGGCAGCTGCTCCAAAACTGCATCCTGCCATTCAGCCCCACTCTCCTCACATCCCTTCTTCCCTGCAGTGGACATTTCTGCTCCAGGTGAAGCCACCCAGGACCTGGGTGTGCCAGCAGGGAGTGTTACCCATCCCTTCCCTTCTCCCAGCACAGGAGACCTCCAGCACAGGAGCAAGAATGGAGCAGTACCTATTAATATGCAAACTACCTCCCTTCCAGCAGGGAAAGAGAAGACCACCTCCAGAAGACAATCCCAGCTAGGTAAAGAAAGGGGAAACAAGCTTCCAAAGCTCAGTGAGATGATCCCTGCCTGCAGGCTGGGGCAAAGCAGGTCCCAGGCATGCACATGGCCAGTTTCCAGTGTTTCCAGGGGCTGTGGGAGCCCAAGGCCTGTTTTCCAGTCTCCTGAAAGTGAGCTACATGTTCCCCTGTGGTGCTCACAGCCACAGGACAGCCCCCTCACACTCTGTTGAGGAAGAAAGACAAGAAATGAAGTGAAATGGCTTAACCTGCTTCCACGATGCAAGCACTGAGAAATGGAAAGGACAGATGCTGTCACAAAAAGAGTTAAAATTGAGGTCATCAATACTGTAAATCACTTTCTCTGTGAAGAAGCAACAGGACCATTTTGTTCTTTGCCTTTTTATTTTAACTTTGGCAGCATCTCTTTCCATCTCTCCTGTTACCATTGCAAACTGCAATGGTACTAAAGCAAACTGCTTTTTTACTACATCCTGCACCCAGTCATGCTTGACACAGAGTACTGGAGACCAGAAATGATGGAAAGTCTGATCCCAGCTGGCAAAGGAGGGAAATACTATACTAAAGACTAACATGAATGAAAGAGTTTTGCAGAGTCCTGCCCACCACTGACTGGGAAAGGAGAATACACCTACAGTGTGTATTCTAAGCCTGTGACTAATCTATCCTCAAGGAAGGAATATGGGCATATTTACACTCCCTTTGGATCTGGGGGAGGCAATAGCAGAGAGGGAGAAAACAGCAGTGACCTGACACCACAAACCACCAAGGTCATACAGAACAGAGTATGACAGCCACATGCTGTGCTGTGGGAGCTTCTCTGAGGGCATTTAAGCAAATATTCAGCTGGGCAATCCTTGCCCCATGGAATGCCTTCAGTTCCCAAAAACTCTGCAGCATGTGGAGTTAGATTTATGCTTGGTGTAATTTCACTTACAGCAGACAAAGGGACAATGGAGCAACATTTTTTTCCTGGAGCAACTTTGCGGTGTCTAGGTACAAAGAAGTGACAGAGGGCTGGTAGGTCAGGATAGGTTTGAGGACCAGCTAAGGCTCTCTCTTGTGCACTGTTAGTGCTACACAATGGCTTAAACAAGACTGCAATGAAACAAAGCTCCTTTTACTTTGCATTGTTGTCTCAGTGATTCAGCAGACATAGGAATGTAACTTTGGTGCTGTTCTAAACTTTATTGCTCTCCTGCGTTTGACATCCTTTTATGCAGCAGGTTATTGCTCTTTACCTCTGCTGCTCTTCTGACATAATTTTGAATTCTGAGTTCATTCTCTTTTCCTTCACATATTGCCATCAAAGCACCTTTCATACCTTTTCCTGAAATTTCATTTTACATTACTAGTAATCACCTTTTCTCTTGTCTTTTAATAATAATGACTGACTTGATGACAGATGAGAACTTGCACACCTTTGATATGACTGTCTAGAAAAAAGGCAGAGCGCTGACATCCTATTCAAAGAAGATGAAAAACAATACCCACGGCTGATATTTCCAGTTATATGATGTGACTACACTTAAAGATATGTAACTGCAGCAGTTTTGGCATAAAATATAAGCATAACCACATGCAAATTTCTCTTTGCTCCCTTCAGCATGCTCTACATTATCTTAAAAAATAAAAAATCAAGATCCTAGGCAAGACAGTAGTCAGAATATTATTGGACTTTTCTCTTTAACTTAATGGAGTTCTGTGAAGAACTTCTGGCACTATTGCCACCATCTTTGATGCTAATAAATAATGATTTATCAAATAAAGATAACAGCTATAGCCACATTTTTGAACTTATTTTCATTGCTTTCTGTGAAATACAGAGATTTTGGGAAGCTCATCTGCCATAACTATATGGCTTTATTCCAGATAATAGAAAGCATTCTGTGATGAAAATTAAGCCACAAATTGAGTCATAATCAAGTCTTTTGGAATATGAATAGGCAGAGTTCTTCTCCCATTATCGCTTAATCCAAATAAAAACTCAGTACTTACTTTGGCATCTAAATGTAATTTTTCCATTTTGTAACTTGTTCTAGTACCTGGAAGTGCTTTGTATGTAACCTTTTCCTCCCCCCAGGTCATGCTCATAGAAGTGAAAGGGTATTATCTAAACTTCTGATATTTAACCATTTGTAGTGTGCTTAGAAATATACATTCTGAGTACCTGTAGTGGTGCATTCATAATCAAAACTTGTCACATCATTTAACTTCTTATCCTGATATTCTGCTGGACCAATACACAGGACATCAGAAACAGTGGAATTTGTCATCTTTAACCACAAAAACAACCACTTGGCTTTGCAGTCACACTCAAATTTATTTCCCCTTAAATCTCTAAAAAAACACACAGAAATAAACATATTTGAAAAGGTTGATAGCAATATGAGTACTACAGAACTGTCATCACCTTGACATGCTGAATTTCAAAATATCTTAATATCCTTGAATTGTTCTGAACTGAAAACAGGGAATTTTAAGTTTTATCTGGACTCCTTTATCATGAGCTCTCTTTCACTGGGTTTTTTGACAAGCCATTGCATTCTATGGTCATATATAATCATGGTAATGGAGCACTGTGTGATTCATGTGTAAAGTTACTTTTTTGGTAAGCTTTCCTAGGATGAGGACTGTAATGTATTACATCCTGGCGTTGAGGTTGTCTGCTGCAGGCCTCCTTTGCACCATTCCCCACTGACACAGAGAATTCCCCTTCCTTCACTGAACTGTCCAGTGCTGCTGGTTGACAGAGCAGCCTTGCAGACATAAAGCACAGATGGAAGACTTGCATTTTTGGAGTTGCTGCTGAGGTAGAGTCAACTTAGCTTCTTCCTGCTCATGTATGTGCAATTTCAGCACTGTACTTGTTCTTTGATCCTTTGGCAATTTCTGTGGCTTAAGATTTTACTTTGCTGTTTGAAAGAGCCAGGCCAAAAATAGGGGAATCCTAGTTACACAGGGAAATGCTGATAGAATGTCAGCAAGGTGCTACAACAGCACAGAACAAGGAAAAGAAGCTTTTTTTTTTAATTAATCCCTTGTACTAAAATAATCTCAGGGAATATGCAACAATAATAGGAAAATATGTTCAGAGAAACTGTCATTTTAAAATTCATTATCTCCCTTTCTCTAAAACACAATTTACAAGACATCAGAAAGAAGTACAATAACACAAGCTATGTACAGCATCATGAGAAGCAACAGAGATTTAAGAAATAGCAGTTGCTTTAGAAAAGTCTATCAAGCAAACAATTATACAATGAAAAACAGCTAGAACAAAAAAATACACTTATTTTTCTGTGTAGATACCAGATACAGCACCACACACCCAGAACCTAAAACTGAGAGCAAGAGTAGCAGAAGCAGTAGAAAGATTCTCATTACTTACAGTTCAATTAAAGAATCTAAATCGCTGAAGACATCCCTTGGCAAAGCTTTGAGATGGTTATTTGCCAACGAACTGGAAAAGAAAATGAGAGTTTGTACCATTGCTATCTCTTACCTTGCAATTCTTACCGAGTCTGAGCTCATTTACGGGTTGTTAATTATCCAGTGCTGTCCAGCCACTGGCACTGTTAGAAGTTACCAGGAACAGGCATTAATTATTCTCATTCAAGAAAGGAGATTGCTTGAAGTTCACATGAAAGTAAAATATTTAAAGCTTTTTTTTTTTCCCCAGGTGCAAATGTAACCCACAGAGCAATCACTGAGCACACTGGAAGGAAGCAGGAATGTTAATCATGAGTAGGCAGTGTGGTGGTACCAGCCCAGCTCTGGGGGTACCAGGGGCATCCCAGATCCAGCTGTGCCTGCTCACAGGCAGCCCAATATGTGGCAGTGCTGCCCAGGCAAGAATTGCTCTAAGGCTGGTTCTTAATTTATGGAAAGCATGTTGTTGACAGCAGGAGAAAGCTGATACAGAGGCAAGAGAAGCTTTTTGTGTAGCAGGAAAACCAGTGGTCTCCCAGGAGAGTTTTGTTCAATTAGAAATTACTTTATCAAATGTTAAATAACTTACAGATGAGTCAGGTCACGAAGGCCACGAAATGCATTTCTTGAAATGGTTTCGATTTTGTTTCCTTCAATAAATCTAGGCCCAAAAAAAAGTATTTTAAAATACTTTAAGTAACGTTATTATTAGCATCACTGTGCTTTAAGCTATGGTTGCCAGATGCAGCATATTTCTGGGCAGCTCCTTCAGACTGAAAGGTGGGAAGTCTCAGTGGAGCTGCTCATGTTCCCTTTTCCCCTTTCCTTGGGCAGGCTGCAAGGAACAATGCAAGTACCTGGCATCACAAGGGATGGCACATGACCCAAATGCCCAGCAGAAATGGAATAAAGTGAACAAGGAAAAAAAAAAACTTCCTCTCTTGGTAATCCTCTCAGGATGCATTGTGTGATGCAAGAGTCCTGTGAAGGAGAACCTACACAGGAGAACCTCCTGAGGCAGAAGCTAAAGTCCTACCTTCCCCTCTCCCAAATCAGCAGCATTTTCAAAGCAGCAGGCNGGGGAATAATGCCAGGCACATATCAATTCCAGCAGCACCCTGCTCCTCCTGACTGCATGTCAGCATTTCAGCAAAGAGCTGATATTTGAGCATCTTGACCCCTGAGCACTTGAGGACACATCCCCAAATACACCATGATCCCTGCAAAGTGATTGCAGCCAGGTGGCCATCAAGATATTGCATGGTACAGCTATACCTGGATGAAGATAACTGTATGCTGACTTTATGAAAGGCTTATGAGATGAAAGTGCCTCCCTTATTCCTAAGCTCTGTTTGCCCTGCAGAGAAGTTGGAGGGAAAATGCTATGATACAAGGTCTCTTCTCAAGAAGGTGATAATGGGAATGCAGGAGGTGACAAGTGCTCCTGGTTCTGCAGTTTAGGTGTAGGAAATATCCTTCATGAAGTGACCGGGACCCTGACTGCAGGCAAAGGGTGCAGATGAGGAAGTGTTGTGTCTGCAGGGGAGATGTCAGAGGCAGGTCAGCCTTTCAGGGCTGTGTGGAGCCACAAATTCAATCCACAAGAGCAGAGAGCCACCCTGCCTCCTGACACTCTCCCTGGCAGCTGGCATCCCTGCACAGCACCAGCTCAGTGATCCATGCAAATAAACAAGGCTGCACTGCTGCAAGCTGGGAGTCAGGAATTTGCCAGATTCTTGAATCACCAAGCCTGGTCTCCAAGAGATGCTGCTCTGGGAATTCCAGTCAGTTCACCAGCAAAGCTCCCATCTTTATGAGACCTGCCTTACCCAGACTGTACACAGAGTCAGTTTCAGGGTGCACTGAATGCCATTATGAGAGCTGCAAGAGCAGCAGAACACAGCTGGAGATCTGTTATCTATGTATAGGTACCAGCTGTGGGTGCTCCCCAGCTGCTCTTTGGCCAGAGACTTTGGCTTTGTACACACAGACACTTGCCATTCCTGTTTGTCAGTGAGATTTCCTTCTTCTCTACAAAGTTTGGTCCCTGGTAACTAAGAGACATGAGTTATGGAAGCTGTACTGGTTTTACTGGCTGCATGGCCAAAGAAACAAATCACAGAGAAAGGCCACTCACAGCCAGCTCCCAAAAGGTGGAGGGATGATTTGCTGGGAAGAGGAAAGCTCTCAGGAATTGGCAGAAAAGGCAACCAGAACCATTAACTGAGACCACGTGTTCAGCTGCTAAAAGAATTTGAAACTCTAAGTCTTTACCAGTCTTCATCCTGCTCCCTGGCTTGCAGCTGGTGGTCAGGGACAGTGTTTTGCCCTTTGGCCCTCTGAGGAGGGCAGGGTGTTTCATTCTGAAGGGGTCTGGTTGCAGTGACCAGTACAAGCACCACGATGTGTGCTATGCTGCCAGGACAAACCCCTCAGCGCTGGAAAGCAGGCTGCTAATGGTACAACAGAAAATGGTTTTCCTCCTTTTTACAAACTACTGCAAATAATTTTTTCACTGTAGACACAAGGAAAAGAGAATGCTTAGATAACTTGCTATCTCTGAAAAATCCAGATGTAGCTGAATAATGGATTTTAGCATATACCATTTACCATTACCTGCAAATTCCATTGTTGGCTACTCCACATGCACCAGACTATTAACCCTGAATACATCCCATCATAATATCTATTTGCCTTCAAGATTTTAGCAAGAATCAGTTTTATGAGCATTGGTCTTTCTGTAAAAAGGACAAATGTTTTCCACAGCTACTTTTCAGCTTGGAAAGGTGGGTGGAATGAGCATTTTTTTCAGGTCGTACTCATAGTTTCAAACACACCAGGTCATACTGAGTAACACAGAGAAATGCTGTCCTTTGGAGTGTGAAGGGAGGACAGCCTTGTACCAGGGCTAATACCTTTTTTAAAAAGAAAAAAGGGTGAACTAAAAAAAAAAAAAAAA
>WBNQ01063914.1:0-26047 GCA_013401375.1 Spizella passerina | reverse complement strand
CAAACAGAAAGAGCTAATTGCACTTTTAGCCACTTTCATGCTGCTGAAGAAAAGTGAATAACAGAGATGGATTCCTGTGCCTAGGACTAAGCAGCACCATTTGGCAAAGGGCTGCAGTGGTTATGGCTGCTCCCCTTTGCAGCATATTTGTCTTGCAGAGAGTTGTGCAGAAGAGACAGAACAGCAATTAAACAGATTAGGGGATGAGTGTTCATTTACACCACAGCTCTCTTTTATTTATCAGTACAGTTGGACCTAACCAGTTAGGATAGTTTAGGACAATGGAAGGATAGTTTAGCGCTGGAAGGACCACTCTTGTTTCATGCCCTGCTTGGCTGCTGGATTACTTTACTCAAACAGTGGGCCTGTGGGTGAGCGAAACATTTCCTATGTCCAAATAGGAATAGAAATTAAAATCCTATGCAAAAATAAATTTGTCTCCTGCTTATGGGTTGTGTGTTGCCCCTGTCCTCCATGTCCTGTTCCCTGGCTCCATTTGAGTGCATCAGAGGAGGTGTTACTGGAGAAAGAGGTGCATGTGAGGCAGGAGAGATATGGTTGGATTATTAGTCACAAAATTTTTATTGCCTATGATTGAAAGAAGCAGGCTGCTCTTCTGAAGCAGAAGGGCTGGGTGTTGATGGGGAAGAACTTGCTGTAGATGTACAATGGAAAGCTTCACCCTTGCCTTCTCCCTTGTTGGGTGCAAGTCCCAGATTTTGGAGCTAGGAATTTTCTCCACAAGGCCTTATATGTGACCTTCTTGGTCCCTGGAGTAGCTGCAGTACTGACTTCAGGGGTCAAGCACCTGGAGGAGGAGAAAGGGAAGGGAAGCCTTTTATTTAAGGCATGACAACTTCACAGTTGCATGTACCAAACACACCTGGACAGACTGTTACTGCAGATCAGATAGCACTTGTCACCAACCAGAGACCTTCTCATGCATCCATGTCTCCTGTTAAAGAAGCATAAAGATGCTTCTGTTGGTGAACTTAATCTCATTTTAGAAGAGACACAAACTAAGCCACAATTAACATAGTTATGCCCATCGTAGAATTTTTACTAATGTTATTATTCCATTGTATATTAAAAAGATTTTGCTAAAAAGCTTCATTCTTTTTATACTGCCTTAGTATCACAAAATCATAGAATGGTTTGCTTTGGAAGGGACCTTAAAGTAGGAGAAGCTGACACTCAAAGAAAGGAAGTCCTTCCAGTTGACATATGCTTACAGTTAAGAGCCTCCCGAGCTCTTCTTTCAGGAGTGGCCACCTCCTCATGAGTATTTAGCTGATATCTGCTGT
Source organism: Spizella passerina (assembly GCA_013401375.1). Classification (NCBI taxonomy): domain Eukaryota; kingdom Metazoa; phylum Chordata; class Aves; order Passeriformes; family Passerellidae; genus Spizella; species Spizella passerina. The sequence goes on along the minus strand of WBNQ01063914.1, from coordinate 24,743 downwards.
TGAGAGAGTTCACTCTGCAGCCCCACTTGATACTGCTCAAATGTAGGTCCAACGCAATGCTGGCCAAAGAAAGCCTAGAGAGTGATCTGAGAATAAAAGTGGAAATCCTTAACCTAAGCTAAAACAGTAACGTGAAAGTATAGGCAAGATGCTGCTGTGGAGTGTGACATCCATTCACAGTAGGAGAAGGGACTGTATCATATATAGCATGGTCTGGGGCTTAGGTGGAGAATGGGAACAGCACAGGATGCAGCTGAGCAATGATATGTGTGAAATGAGACATCTGATCTGTTTTGAGCACTGCAAAAGAGGAGTTAGAAATCAAAACACATCATATTAGTCCTGGGGAGCTACAGAGGGCCGTGTGAACACCTTGTTACAGGCAAATATGTAATGCCTCACCAGGCAGATTATGTGTGTGTAAGGGCCATGGTTTGAAGGCACCAAACCAGGCAGATTCTTTGGCACCAAACCAAGCCTGTCAGCAATTTTAAGAGGCAAGAGTAGTGCTTAAGTCTCTGGAGACCAAATCCACTGACCTCAAGGTCTTCCAGTGCTGACTGCACTGACAGCTGTGAGATGGATCCGGAGGATGCCTGTAGCTTTGGGAATCATGCTCTCCCCATGGTGAGAAATTTTGCTGAGCTTTTTTTGGAGACACCTGCCTCACTTTGAAAAATCACATTTTCTGGCTTTCATTTGTGATCCTCAGGAAACTGCTGCTGGCCTGCTGAAATAATAATAGCAAACATGCTAAGACAAGCTTTGCACACTGCAGGCATTGATGCTCTGCCCTCACAGCACATCCACTGTAAGGGAACATCCAGAAAAGCCCTTGCATACAAAGGAGGGGCTCTCGGGCCGCAATGAAAAATAAGTAGATGTATTTAGCAGATCACCTTCCTCAAATTTTCCAGGTTTTTAAGTTAAAAACTGATTTGAACTGAAGATAGAAATAATAAAGAGAAATGGACACTGGTACCTTCCTTTCAGTGAACATGTGTTTGTCAGCTCAAAGCCAGGCCTAGAGGAGCTTAAATGCTAAGTTAATAAAAAAACGACCAAATTAACTTTTCTTTGTATCTATGACTAAGTGACATGAATCAGACAGAAAAGTGCCATATCAACCTTTGTGACTACAAATTGCCCAAATGACACCTGATCTGACTGCATGCCCCAGAAATCGCAGCTCACTCAACAGCTACTCCTTGGTACCTAACAGAGAAATTAGTCTGGAAAATACTTCCTACCCCACTTTCCTCGCAAGAGTCATTTCCCTATTTCAGTCCAAAGAAGGAATTGCTTGATGATGCCTAACTGTAGTACATTAAAAAAAAAAAAATCTAATAGATTTAAAAGTCACTGCTGCCTCCTATGAAGCAAGTTTCTCAATGACAGGGCTTTGCTTCTCTCTCTAGGGGTGGACTGCCTCACTGTGTATATATAAACGATTTTTTGCTGCAAGGAATTTTTTTGTAATTTAAAAACAAAAAATGGTTTGGATGAAGACTACATGCACCATACTGGTAAGGGGGTACATTCTTCCAGCAAAGAATGCATTTGAACATAGTTACAGGGGCTGCATACCATTTATTTCAAGCCAAATTTTTGCATGGGTTACATTCTGTGCACATGTGAATGAACGTTGTAAATCAAGGATTTACACTTGGAAAATGCTTGCTTTAGATGCAGCTCCAAACAGTAGATAATCTTCCTAGTGACCCAACAACTCTAGAGAACATGCCTGCTTAACTTCCTTACATATGGCTCAAATATACATATATCCTTCAGCCACAATTTGGGAGTTTCCTCACTGCCAATGAGCAAAAATACAAAGTAGTTTTTTCTTTAGAATCCCTCAGATGCTAACATTTTCTAGTTACCTGATGGATGAGGAGGACTGAAACACTGATGTGCCAACGTGTTACTTCATCGCTGTGGCACTTTTGTTACTTGCGCCTTCAGCTACCCACATTATAATTGTGGCATAGCTTGTCCCTCCGTATTAGATTGCTCATCCTTCTTTGATTTGCAGCAGATATGCACTGCAGGGGTGAATCAAAGAGGCTGGTGGAAATCTAATCACTGACCTTGAGAATATTCAAAATAGTCTCACAAACAGTCTCAGAGAACTGAAGGCAGTGATAGCACACATGGCTTTGCCCAAAATGGTTTGGTCTAAAGAAGGGGTTGTAAGTCCATCACTTATGGTGGACAGCAACCTAAACAGACTGGCTCTTGCTCAGGAAGAAGTATTAAGATCCTGACACTGTTAAATCTTATCCTTTGCCTAATTTCACTCTAAGAAATAGATGGACATCTTATTGCTCAAAAGAATAGATCTCCTTGGATTTCAGATGAGGCTAAAGCAATCCATATATTAATGATAGAAGTAGATGTATGATGTATAGAAATATTATAAATGGTGTTAAGATAAAAATTTCTCTCAAAGTACTGGTAGAGTGAGATGTTTGAGATTCAGACACCCACATGCCTTCAAAAAGAGCTGGATGATGCAGAACTCACAGAAATCTGGCAATAGCAGATTGTGTAACTGGTGAGGCAAACAACCACTATGGTCAAGGCTCCCATCTTTACACATGACATTGGGTACCATTCTGAATGTATGCAATTGCCATTATGACTGGACATGGATCTCCCACATTTGGCTGACCACAGGAGGGTAGATGGTGTTTGACAGCCATTGTGTCACCACATCATTTACCCAAAGCTGATAGATATGACACAAGATCTATATGTGATTTGTATTGTTTTGGAACACTAAGTGGAAGACAAGTGGGATATCTAGCCAGAAGTAATTTCAACCATAGTAAGCAGATGAAACCAGCCCTCTGTGCAATATCAGCAACTCCGATTGGATGTGCCAGATGCCATGAGCTGGCTGCTGGAGATGGGACCAGGCATACATGTTTGGGCAGGTGAATTTCCTTGGTGTTTACTTTAGGCTAAGCTCAATCACTCTCTAAACTGCACATATTACACTGCTTAGATCTCCTTGAACTGCCAAAGGCTTGATTCAGTTGCCTGAACACAGGCTTCTTTTGAGATGCCCTGAGGCCCCCGGACATTAGCATGGAATTACCAAAGTATTGGGTTTTTGTGGCAAAGTTTTGGTAGCAGGGGTGGTTTCTGTGAGAACTACCAGAAGCTTCCTACATGTTCAACAGAGCAAATGCAGATGGCTACAAGATGGACCTGGCACTGACCGAGCCAAGCCCATCAGTAATGTATGTAGAGCTCTTGGGACTACAGATTTAAGAAGGAGAAAAGTTAATGTGAAGGAGCAATTGCAGCTGGAGAGAGGAGAAGGAATATATGAGGGGAATATGTGAAAGGAACAGCCTTGCAGCCACCAGGGTCAGTGGAGAAGAAGGAGGATGTTCTCCAGGCACTGGAACTGAAATTCCCCAGCAGCCTGTGGTGAAGACCATGTGGAGGACCAGCTGTGCCCCTGCAGCCCATGGAGGTCCACGGGGAAGCAGAGATCCACCAACAGCCCATGGAGGAGCCCATCCAGAGCAAGTTTCCTGGCAGGACCCCACAGGAGACCCATGCTGGAGCAACCTGCTCCTGGAGGATTGCACCCCATGGAAGGGACCCATGTTGGAGCAATTAATGCAGAACTACAGTCCATGGGAAAGATTCACATTGGAGAAATTCACGGAGGACTATCTCCCATGGGCAGGACTCCCCATTGGATTAGGGTAACTGCATGAGGAGTCCTCTCCCTCAGGAGGAAGGATCAGCAGAGAAATTGTATGATGAACTGACCATGAACTTCTCATTACTTGGATGCAAAGTAAGGTACAAACCTTAAATTTCATTGCTGCAAACCTACTTTGGAAATTATCAGACCTTCAATTATTGAAGCAGGTAGCAGCTGTGAAGAAATGCTTAATGCAAAATGATTACTGGCCATGCATCCATGCTTTCATATCTCAGAGGTGAAGTTAATTGCAATAATTGTCAAGGTTTGGGTTTTTGGTTTTTTTTCTGTTATTAGAAGGGTCTACTTTGCAAGTCTGGACTGTTGCAGCTTACTCTGTCTTGGTTGGCCTAATCTGGTTCACTCCTCAACCACATTTAAAGAGGCAGACCCTGTGTAACTGTGAATATTTAATGTTTTGGTAATAAATGTCTTGACTTCCTGGTGGTTTTGAGCCAATCTTGGAAACACAGGAGTAAACCCTTGGTAGAGTAACTGGAAATGGCTCCCAAGTACATTTAGGTTAGTAGACAGCATCTCTAAAAGACTAAACGACTTCTCAGTTGGCTGTAAGTCACATTTCAGTACTACGCAGTTCATACAGAACTAAGTTTTTGCTCTCCAATTGAAGTTGATTTTGTGCAACATAATAAGTTGTGTTTATTAAAGAACATCATATAACTGTTGCCCTGAAAAATGTTTATGCATTTGCAGCCAGCATTGCCTGTGCATTTAGTGATGCAGCAGCTTAGTGCAATATATTTTCAATTACTAGTTTACAAAGTTTCATCTCAGTTCAGTTCAATGTGATATAACTCTTAACTGCAGAAGAGTCATTTAGGCAGAAAAATCTTACAAATAATTAACATTCTACAGTAGTTTTCTAAACCAATCCCATTTCTTTGTAAACCAGTTTTTGCCTTGTAGTAAATGAGACCAATATTTTAATGAGCTGAAACCAACAAGAAATAAGTATCTGAACTGCACTGTCATTCAAGTTCTTATTGAAATACAAACTTAGCAAGTACAGGAGTAATTCTTATCAATTTACCTACAGAAAGTGATCTAAAAATCTAATAGATTTAAAAGTTTTGCAACACATTCTTCCCTCACTGAATTTAATGCATAAAAATTTCAACTTTCATGTATGTAAAACTCAGCATTGCATTTTCATTTTTGAATAGTAGCGTTTTTTATTTCTTCATTTAAGTCCCCATGGATCTTTCTTTTCATAGAAGATGTGGCATTTTGGCAGATGTATTTTGTATTTTAAAACTGGGAATTTGAAGAGTTGAAAGAAATGCTTCAGTTGTGCCTGAACTGAAGAGACAGCATGACTGTACATGAAAAGTCACCATACATGTCTCCAGAGTGCTATCAGCTCTAGACTAAGACACAGGATTCAAGTTTTTGAGCCATCCTGTGGAGACTTAATGAAATTGGTTCCAAAATTATAACAGTGTATCACAAAAAGAAATTAAAACAGCAGTGAGAATAATAAAATCATTTTTCTGGTCCTTCTTATACTGCATCACAGACCACAGACCAGAATTTTAACTGGTGTGCAGCTCTTAGGGTTGGCATCTATTTCTTCCAGATCCCTCATCTAAGTTGTTAAATCTATTTCACCCTTGTGAGTGATCCAGTCACTCTGCTTTCCAGGATTTTCTACCCTAAAAAAGCCAAAATTCATTAGACAACTCCTGGGCACCCCCCGTCACTTGTTCATACAGGCTCAGCAGACCCTATGGAAATGCATCTATTTCTCCAGCCACTGCAATCAGGGTTCCACTCCCATCTAAAAACCAGCTGAAGCCTGTGGCTCATGAGCTGTAAGGCTAGAGTCAGCAAGGGGCACTTCTGTCCTTTCCTCAGCTCTGAACTCCTCTTGCCAGACAAATCTGTATCTCCTGCCCAGGACTGGAAGAGCAAGGCTGCATCCACCTCTTCAATACCCCACTTCTTAGGAGAGAGACAACTTCTTTTCCCATCCCTTCTTTCACCCATTTATAAGGCACTTTTGAAACAGGGAGATCATCTACCAACTAGAGTGCCCATGATTCAGAATAGGGCATTGGAAAAAAGTGGAGTGGAGAGTGACGTGGTACTTACAGATAAAAGAGAGGAGCCTTCAACATCTTCCCAAGCATTCCACAGCACTGCATTTATTTCATCAGCAGGTTTATTTTGGACCTGACAACACCCTGTTTCTGATTTCAATACAATCAGTCACTAGCTGTCTCTAAGGTAATTCTGAATGTACAGTGAACACATTTAAGTAGTGTGATCATGCAAGAAAGAAGGAACAGGTACGGAAGCCTGCACTTTTTCAAGGAAACTGGGCTTGCAAGAGAAAGAGCTTATTTGCTTCATAGTCTGTGGTGTTCGGGCAGGAATGAAGAAGGTAAATCTAGAATGCTGTTGGACACCTTTCCACTGGAAACAGCTATTGATGAGGAAGTGGAAGTAAAATTTCACAGCTCAGCAGTTTGCATTTAACAGACAGAACAAAGAAGTAGTACTGTAATGCAGCGATGTCAGAAGCAGAGAAAACAAATCTAAATCAGGTGGTGATTTTTTTGAGCAGTTTTTCCAAGTGTTAGCAAATACTTTTGTGTCCCGGGAGGAAATGCTAAGACTGCAAAATCTACTACTTAAGGCTATTCTCATCTGGCTGTATGGCTGTATGCATTTGGAAGTATGTTTGTGAACAGAGAAGGGGCATTAAAACAAGAGATGGTGGTTTTAGGCACTGAGACCACTTGTTCCACCACTGCTACTGTTGTACAGTTTCTAGCTCTTCTCTGGGGATCTTAAAATGATAAAGGGGTTTGCTGCATTGAAGCATGGTTATTACCTCAGGGGAAGCTGTTAAATCAATCTAAAGCAGTAATAGAGTTATTTTACCAAAAATTAAGTATCCCAGAAGATTCAGCCCCTTTGGGATATAAATGCTCTGCTCAGTCAGAACACTGTCGAGTTTGATTGCATGCACTGCCTCTATACCTAGCAAAGAAAATCTCAGCACAGCCTGAAGGAAGATTATAAATGACACAGTACTACACTTTATACATATCATCAGAAGTTGAACGTTCAGTAATCATGAATACAAAGAAGCTGAAAGTCAAATCCTGATCTGGGGCAGAATTGAAAGTGTGCTTGCTCAGCACCATGGATACAATGGAGCCACACTTTGAACTCAAGGAGCAACGAGGGAGACCTGGATGTCTGCAAGTGTTTGGCTAACCTTTCTGCATGGTTAATATTGCACAGAGTTTGTTAGGCTGTCTGCTAAGGAAAAAAAAAATATTGGCTCAGAGCAGTTGGTAATTGTGTTGTCCTAAGACATGAAAACAAGCTTTCTAAGAAAAAAAACCAAAACAACACATGGAACTGGAGGCCGCATGGCACATTTTCTGTCATTTACACACACACACACACACACACACACACACACACACAAATAAAGCTTTCATCTGGCAGACATGCAGGTAAAGTGACAGGTTAAATGACAGCTTTGTGCCAACAGCTTATGGTGAGATTTTGTCCCAAAAAAATGAGCTTCTTGCTTCGGGAGTACAGTCCACTGTATCCTGACAGGTTTTGGATAACGTAGCCTTCTTCAGAAGTTGTCTAGACTGACTTAGATTAACACCATGAGGACATTTCTTTTCCTTGACTGTTGACAGGCTCTGGAAGTAACAAGTGAAGGAGCTTCAGTTCAGTGTCTACTTATTGGTGCTGCCAAAGTATAAATAGGATTGATCTAGGTTTTAGTTAATAATTACCACATGAAAAACGAATATAGCATGAATATACCATGATGTATTTCAAAATCTCTTGTTTCCCTATATACTCAATGATATTTTTTTCCTTAAATACTTACAATAGACTTACCATCACTAATATCCTGATTTAGGTGATGGCACATCTGAGACATGCCTCTACATCCCTATTTTTAAAATACTTTGTCAGCAAAATCCAGTGAAGACATTATGCTTCCTTGAAATCAGGTCTGCAGCTGAACAGGAGGCTAGTTCTCCACTCCTTGCACAAGGACAATTGCAGCAATGCCCCAGTGCACTTCACAATTAATCTCGTTTCTTCAAGTAACTTGCAAGTGATGCCAACACCTTTTTCTGTTGTTGTATTTGAAGCTGTCATTTACTCACACTGTAACTGAATGTCAGCACCTTCTCAGACTGTATCCCAAACTCATTCCTGGAAGCAGCCTTGGTTCTGGGCCTGCCACCTCCTGTTCCTGCCCTACAAACTTCCTCCTTTAGGGAAGGGCTGTTGATGGTCCCCTGGACTCTTCAGATCCCCATCCTCCTAGTATGGCAATTAATTAGCTGCCACAGTGAAAGACTGATTCCAATCCTGTCCTCTACATCTTTGATCTCTTTAAAAATAGCACAAATCAATCTCCAAAACTGATCTGGATCAGTGCAGAAAACATGGAAGTTGGAAGTTCTAGAAATGGGCACAGGCACAGCAAATGCCCTGCCTGCACTTGGGAAAGGTGAGAGCCCATCCTGTGCACAAAAGGAAACCTTCATTAGTTCACAACTGGCATTTAAATCTATTGACTCATTATTAGCGATTATCTGTAATTTTTCCCTGAGGACGTTTATTTTCTAAAAATAAAATGAAATTATCTAAAGGCCTTCATTCACTAGTTAAACAACAGCCTTATCTCCTGGGAACATCTCTCTGTGCCGAACAGCCTGTCTAGCAGACGTATTTTATTCGTAGGTGTCCCAAATCCTGTTAAGAGTTTACATCACTGAATACCAGGTTCTGCAATGTGTTGGGCTGTTTCTGGCTGTGCCCTGGCTGCCGCCGCCGGCGGCAGCTCTCCCCGATGGTTGAATTGTTCTGTCCAAAGGAGACGCAAAGGGCAGTTTGAGACCTGCCCTTAAAGAGCACTCCATGCCTCACGCCTGCTTAGTTGGTTACTAAACGTACCTTAGTAATCAAACTTAACTCGATTTGTTTTCTCTCCGTAAAGATCCGTGAGGCATTTCTAGCTGGAACTTGTTTTTTGTGCAGCAAGCAACCAAATATACCGACCTCCTACTCCAGAAAAGAGTTGTTACTGAGAGGTGACAGCCCATGGATTCCCGGGGAGGAGTGTGTCTGATGTCCTTGGACAACGAATTCTCTGCAATTGCTGCTACATGAGAGATCGCAGGTGCGATGTGTCTTGCTAGAGTACCTCTACGGAAACACTGAGGAAAGAGAAAAGCGTTTTTAGATCCTCGCTTTTCCCCCAGCCCAGTCCCGTGATCGCTTCCCCCTCCCCTGTCCGCCGCTGCCGCACGGACTCCCCGACGGCGGCACTGCAGCGGGGCACGGGAGGGGGCTACGCTCATCCCCTCAGAGGGGACGGATCCGGCGGTCGAGTCTCTTCGCGGGCTCTTCCGATGGGAAGAAAGGCGGCAGGAGAACGGCGAGGGTCCCGCTTGCGAGCGGACACCGCAGTCGCGGCGAGGTGCGGGGGCCTGGCGGGGCGGGCGAAAGGCTGCGGCACCCCACCTGCCCCCGCGGACCGAGATCTCTCCCTCTGAGGGGCCGTGGGGGTACCTACGGACACCCTGAGGGGGTGACAGGGTCCACCTCTCCCCTAGGAGCCCACGTCCCGGCTTCCTCCCTTTCCTCCCCGCCCGCCCCGTCTCACGCCCTGGCTCCCGCCCCCGGCGGCAGCTCTCCCCGATGGAACCGGCTGGGAAGGATGCAGACGGCAGCTCCGAGGTAATTATTAATGGCCGTGCCCACCGGGGCGGGAAGGGGGGGGGCGCAAGGTGAGATAAAATGGGGCGGCGGGGAGCTGGGAGGCGGGAGCTGCTGTCGCGGAGCCCCGCCGGGAGCATGGCCCTCGCCGCGTCGCTGCTGCCACCGCTGCTGCTGCTGTTGTTGGGGCGGCCGGGGCTGGGAGCGCCGGGGCAGGGCGCGGGCACCTGGTCCCGCTTCGCCCGGCTGCCCTACCCGCAGGACCAGCTCTTCCTCCACGACACCTTCCCCGACGGCTTCCTCTGGGGCGCGGGCAGCGCCGCCTACCAGACGGAGGGCGGCTGGCGCCAGGGCGGCAAGGGCGCGTCCGTCTGGGACACCTTCGCCCACCGCCCGGCCACGCCGTCGGGGGCCGCCCCGCCGGGGCCCGTGGGCGGCGACGTGGCCAGCGACAGCTACAACAACCTGTTCCGCGACGTCGAGGGGCTGCGGCGCCTGGGGGTCTCGCACTACCGCTTCTCGCTGTCCTGGGCCCGGCTGCTGCCCAACGGGACGGCGCCGCCCAACCCCGCCGGGCTGGCGCACTACGGGCGGCTGCTGGCCCGCCTGCGGGAGGTGGGCGTCGAGCCCGTGGTCACCCTCTACCACTGGGACTTGCCGCAGGCCCTGCAGGACGCCTTCGGCGGCTGGGCCAGCCCCGTCCTGCCCGGGCTCTTCCGCGACTACGCCGAGCTGTGCTTCCGGCACTTCGGCGGGCAGGTGCGCTACTGGCTGACCATGGACAACCCGTACGTGGTGGCCTGGCACGGCTACGGCACGGGGCGGCTGCCGCCCGGCGTGCGCGGAGGCCCGCGCCTGGCCTACCTGGCCGCCCACCACCTGCTCCAGGTAAATGGCGCGAAGGGGCCCCGGCGGCTCCTCGGCCGTGCCAAGGTGCCTGGGCGCAGGCCGAGCTCAGCCCGCCCCACTGGCACACCTGTCCCCTGGTCCGACACTGCCGTGGAACACAAATCCATGCGCCCGACAGAGTGCGGGCAGCAGACCTATAGGCAAAGAGGCAAAACTCATGGTGTAAGGCAGGAGCTTACTGAGCTACTTACTCCAGCGACTGAGTTGGTGGAGAGTTAAAGAGCTCTGTTTTGCAGAAATGCTAGTTTCTGCCCGCAGCAGTTCAGTTGCCATTCTGGGTGGGTGAGGGTCTGCAGACCCTAGACTGTGACACTCTGGTGCTGCCTTTCTAAGGTGGAAGTGCTTAATAATACTATAAAGGGAAGTAGCATATTTGATAAAAAAGGCTTACTGAATTAACAGAGATGGTAGAGCTGGCCAGTATGTCAAACAGAGACGTTTTCTTGACGAAGTATGATGTTTTTTTGAGTGTGAGCACTTTTTGGTGAAAGAGACCCTTAATTCCCCAGTTAGTCTTGTAAGTGGCAATACTAGTTTGCTATACTTAATTTTTGTTTTCTGTATCGCTACAGTGTAATTGTAGTATTTGCTAGGAGCAACCTGTGGGGATTTTCAGGGAGAATTAAGGAGAAATATGTATCCTTCCAATGACCGGAGAAAGGATTCCTAACTGGAATGGGGTGGTCATTTAGGCATGATCTCTTGTACTTTAATATATATTTACATTTCTGCTAATGTCCGTCTGCTCAGCACACCCTTACTGGCAAGAGTTGTATCCTAATGAACATTGTGTATTAGATGTGGGCATGAAGAAAACATCCAATGCATGCCTTATTTGAACTTTTTCCACTTTCCTGTATTACTTCTACATTCTTTAATGTTACAAATAAGTCAGAGGGAAAATAGAGATGGAGAATATGTGGGTAAAATTTCAGGTTAATTTCCTTGTCCTGAAAACTTCAAGCTCTTCACATGTAGTTACCATGGTGTGTACTTGGCCGTGTTTCATGCTTGAGTATATTCTGCATCACCATAGTACCAGAGTCCCTCATAATCTCAAGCCTGTGCTTCTTCTCTTAAAAACTTTGTGAAGGAAGATACTTTTCTATTTAATAAATGAGAAGCTGAGGCACAGTCTTGGCCACACCATATCAAAAGTGTAATTAAACCAGGAATGTCTACCAATACCTGCTTTAGTGACAGAGCCATAGTATTTAGTTTTGTCCCAATGACTGTCAATCAGGGTTTGCACATGAGTGAGCATTTCTTTTTATGTGCAGTGGAAGGCAGCAAGATACCACTTTTTTCCCCCCACATTTTATGGAGGAGGAGCAGAAACACAGATGCAGTTAAGAGCCAAAGTGGTCACTGGTTGTTAGTGCCCTTTTCCTGGCATGTGATCTTTGTAGCATATTGGTCAGTTACATTACACTTCCAGCTCTTCTACAAGTATATTCCCAGATCTCAAATCACCTGCAGAGAAAATCAGGGACATAGATTATGTGCAGAGGAGCTCACATCCCTGACTTCTCCAGTAAGAGTCTTCATGGAGGCAGAGGTAGAGCCTAGCTCTTCAGAGAAGTGAACAGCTTTCATCTGTGTCTCCTTCTCCTTTTTACTTCTCTGTAGTGTATTAATATTAGACCTTTCAACTTGTGCAAGCAGTGAAGTAGGAGGAAGCTACATAGTCTGGCTTGATATCCATATCAGGCTGTGCATTTGTCTAAGAAAAGTTTGAAGTTCTACCAATGATGGTAAAGAGAGAATTACGTTTCACATAGAAATTAAATTGTCTTACACAAGTCTAGAGTGATTGAGTTTGCAACTTCAATGTTGTTCTTTAATATGTGTCTGTGGGTTGTGTAGTTTTATAGGTGAGTTTGGTCATTATTTGGGAGCATGCACATCTTTGCTTTGCTATCAGAAGGGTGCACAGCAGAACTGCTTTACCACATAAGCTGCAGGGTGTGTGCATCACTGGACAGTGTTGCTGGGAGATACAGTCCTCTTAGACCTACTGCAAAAGATATGGCTGAATCCTCTCATGCAAAGAAAACCCCCTTTCATTGTCTAACCTTTTGCTCCTTATGTCATAAGATCTGGTCCCTGGTTTCTTCTTAATCCTTTTTCCTTCTCTTTGCCATTCTTGTATTTTATTTTTTTTCCAGGGAAATGGAGTTTGCAGAACATGTTTGGTTTTTTTGAAGTTAGAATTTGTTGTCGTGATTGATTCTCAGCAAATGTGCAGACTAGCTCTTAATATGCATGATTTCTGACTTTTTTCCCCCTTATTTACAATATGCAGGTAAAGCTGGTGCCTTCTAATTTATTTTACTGGATTCTAATTATGTTAAAAAGCAAAATAATTTCCTGTAAGTTCTTTAAAATTCAACAGATATAAATGTGGATTTGGGGCTTTGTTTTTCTGAGCGACTTATTTATTATCTGAAGAAATAATCAAATAAGAGTTTGATTCAATTTAGGTTGTTCAATTCAGAGCTGATGAAAACAGGGCAATGAAGTTTGATTTAAGTAATGATGTTTGAATTCAGCTTGAATGGATTTCATCATATTGTACTGAATTTTTTAATTGCCTCTCGTTTTCCTGAACTTCCTTAAGTGAGTCATAACAGATGCTAAATTGACAGAGACACTTTTTTATAGACAAGACCAAATAAAAATAGTGTAAAAAACTTGTAAGGAAAAAATATTTTATTAATGCATTCTTCGTGTGCTCTTGAGGGAATGTTCATCAGTATTCAGTGAAAATTTCACCCTTTTTTAGTATTTCCACTGACACTTGTCACTTTTGAGATGTCTAAGCCCTTCAGATGTGGTAATAAATGGAGGAAGCTGTTCATGTTTATTCACAAAATAAATGGAATGGATCAAGTATGTTTCATAAAAGTTGGCAATCTCTCAAGTCAACAGCCAGAAAATGTAATGCCAGCAATCTGTCATGTATATGATGCATCTCTTTTCTCCAAATAGGAGTTGAGAGAGGTCAGTGTATTATGTTCTGGTTTTTGCAAATGCGTTTTTTCATTAATGGTTCACAGTATGTTGTCTGAGTTGAACATACTTGGATTTACTCAATATAAACAGCATTTGCAGAAACAGAAGAACACGTTGTTTCCCTGAAGAAGTGAGTGGAACTGCTGCCTGGAAACCAGTCACATAGCAACAGACTGATTTCTATTCCAAAACTCTTTCCAAAACAGAAGGTAAGTACTCTTTTGTTGACCTTCAGTGCTAAACCTAATAAAGTGTCAGTAATTTCAGTGTAGTAGAGTGGTCTTTTCTTGGTGTGTATTGTTTATTTCAAAATTGAGGCAGCCCTCAAACTTTCATTCAGTGCAAATGGAATGATTTGGGATTTTCCTGAAAGTAACATAGCTCATCATAGTTGTCAAGGCATACCTAATTTTTAGAAAAAAGGAGGAATACTGCTAAGTAATAGTATTTTTTCCTATTCTTGCTTTCTTAAAGCATAATTCAAAGAAGAACAAAGAAGAAATTGATTCTTACTTGTGTTTGAGTATTAGTTGGGTGGTATATGTTTGCACTAGTGATTATTCTACTCATTAATCATTTGAGTCAGGTTTCTTTCAAATACCAGATTTGGCAAAGAAGTGTAGACAAACTGTGGTGCAAGTTCAGATCTGATGCTGCAGTTTCCTGTGCCAGTAGCTGCCAAAAGTTAGACTATGTTCTCAAATTATATTAAAAGCTATAGCAAGTTGTTTTTAAGTTTTAATCATGAAAAGGGAAAAAAAAATGCAGTGAGTTTCATTTTAAAATGTGCTAAACAGAGATGTTGAATTTTCAGAATACTTGTTTTATTAAAATTAGCTCCAAGATAGATTACATAACTTTGCTTTTGCCATTCCTACCTGATTCCATACATGTTTGCAAAACGATTGTTGTTTTCAAATATTCCATTGTAACAAACATTGTAACAAACCCAAGAATTTTAGAGATTATAGGAAATCTTAGCAAAACTCAACAGGCAGGATCTGGAAAGATCACACTGGAGTGGCTGAAATGGAATGGAAGCAGAATTTGTTTTTCTGTGTGGAAGAAAACCAGGTCAAGCCTGTAGGTGTGTTAAGTCCCACCTCAACTCTTTTGCTGTTCATTATGAGGTTGTAGATTTCTTGAGAGTCTGTTCTTTGTGAGGTTTTATAGTGCTTGGCTGTATAGCTGTGAATCTTGGTAAATTCCATTGGCAGCCCCAAATCTGTGTTTTCATGTCTGGTTTTAAGTGTCACCTGCCTGATTTCTAATCACTGTTGTAGCTGTTGCTGGAGGCACCTAGGTGATATTTCTGTTTCCTGTCCAAGGTAGTCCAGTATGCTTCTTTTTTAAATAGCAGTTGTGTATGCTTCCTTTTTAAATAGCCGTTGTCCATGTTGGGCAGGGCTCTGCTCAATTCTGGGAAGATAATAATTGCTTGTTAACAGCAGTTTGATGCAGATAGGGGTGTTTAGATTGACAACATAGAATTTGCATCTGGTAAAATCTCACTGGGTACATGAGTTTAAAGCTCCTTGATACCGTTCCATTTTGCATTTCTAAAGCCTCATAAGATGTGAGATATTCTTCGTTCTTCCCTTCAACCCCTCTCATCAAGCAGAAGGGATTCTGTATTTGTTGTAGTTTTGGGGATTCCAAAATGAAGCTTGTGGTAGAACTCAACGTCACTCTGTATTCCTTTATGGTACAAGCTTTTCCAGTTTCCATTTCACCTTGTTTCTATGGTCAGTTTCCAGTACTTAAAGGTAGTTGATGGACATAATTCCTAGCTGTACTTGGGACCTGGGAAATAAAGCTAGTGAAACATCTGTTGTAATTCAAGATATTTCACCAGTGTTTAGTGCCTGCATTTCCCTTTTGGCTGGAAGCTAGGAGCTCTTAGAGCTTTTTTCCTCTGATAGGTCTGGTGGAAACCTCTGTTCTGCAACCAGCAGCAGGTTGGAAGTGCAGAGATTGTTCTTCCTTTTGAAAATGTTGTTTTCTGTAAAGAAGAAATGCTGTGTCATGTAAGAGGAGGTTGTTTGGCTCATACTGTACCCATCTTCTAGAAGGTCAAATTCTGATTCTCTTGCTATGGTTGAAGTTGTGCTTAGCTTAGGTTTGTTCTCACACTTACTAACTAACAGCTTCTTCTTCCCAGTGTTCTCTGGGGAGCAAAATATTTTTCCTCCATCTTTCATTGTTTCTTAAACCAGTTAGAAGCAGTGAATATGTCAATACAGCTGATGGCAATGTCAGCAAGCAGTGACCATTAGGACAGGATGCAGGCATTTAGTCTTAATTATTTTGGTTATTGTGATGCATATCCTTCTAACTTTGGGAGAAACAGGAAAGAGCAGATGTGTATGCTGACACATCTGTAGTTTGCTTAACTCCAGTTGAACAGTCCTTTGGCTTTCAGTTAGAAATTGGCAGAGTTCAAAGGCAGTTTGATAATCCTTGCAAATGAGTGTGTGATTTGTGTGTTTGGTTGTTGCTGATGAATAGATGAAATGCTGAACTTAATCTGAAGGTCAGTGTTGGCAAAGTTGTAAAAAAGCTAAGAAGCCAGCAATCAAAGGAGTCTGCTTGTACAAACTTGTAGGTAAAGAAATGTCCACAGGAGAATTTCTTCTATTTTTTTTTCACAAGATGGTAAAAATAAAGAGGAGGAAATTACAAAGACATGCTTCTGAAGAAGGAGGATGTGCATACAAGGATGAGGCCTGGTTGAATGGGGCTTTGGGCAACCTGGTGTACTGTGAGGTGTCCCTCCTGCCCACAGCATTGGGGTTGGAACTAGATGACTTTTAAGGATCTTCCAACCCAAGATATTCTATGATTCTATGGCAGATTTTAGCAATTAAAGGATGTATGTTACCAGTTTAAAATACTAAATAAAATACTACTCATGCTTGCTTATTTGCCTGCCGAAGTATATAGAAAAATATCATAGTCAAATCTGTGATTTTAGATTAAATCAGAAGAATGGAACAGAAGAATATGGTTGTAGACAAAATCTTAAGGTCCTTAGGAAATTACTGAAATGAACATTGGACAGATCTCTGAAGGAGAAAGTGAATCACTGAATATGACCATGAAAGAAGAGACTGGCTTCTGAAGAACCACTGAATTATTTCACATGAGAGAAGATGTATCAACAGAAAGAGAAGGTGAGTTGTTAAGTAGGAAGAATAACTAAGTACAAAAGGAGAAAGGGATAATTGGCCATGGCAAGAGATGGAGTTTTTAGTAAAATGGGGTGAGTAGAAGATAACAATAATAAAGAAGGGAAGGAATTAGACTCACACTGTTGCTCTCTGTAAATACTCCTGAACATAAGTATTAATGACAAGAAGAAAATTGAGAATTAAAAACCATATGCTTACACACAAAAAAGGCTATAAATACAGTTAGATTGACTCTTAGAAGTCATGAATAGCTTTGGAAGAAAGCTGCTGGACTGGCCTTTCAGCATTAATGGTAGGAACAAAAATCTTGTAAGACAGCTAGAGCAGTTTGGGAGAATAAACTTGATGCATCTGGTGGCAGTGGAGGTGACAGTAGTAGTAAACATGAAATCTTCCTCTTTGCTTTGCCGAATTCTTTACAGAATGATATAAGGCATGGTCTAAATCTGAGAACATCATTCAATGTAAAGAACAAAATACAGTCTGTAGTAACAGTAAACATTTGTTTAGTCTGTCAGTGGTGGCAGCTTCTGGCTTTCTGTAGCTTCAGCTCTAATCTGAGAGCACAAAACTCTCATAAGAAGCCTGGCCTGTTAATTTTGTGGTGTGTATCCCTGGACATTTGTCAGGGAGGATCCTTTGAAATGCACACTGGAATAAGAAAAAGGACTTTGAGAATTATATGGATTTGGCCACATTGAAGCCCATTTGTGTTGCTCCATCTTTATGTATGTTTAGTTTGAGAAGAGATAGACTTCTGTATTATGAAAAGTTGCAAAAGTTTTAAGCTTAATTTTGTTTTGATTCTAAAAAAACCCCAACCCCTATTCTAAATTCTCCCAGTTATTGAAATCTTTACAGATGCTGTTTGCAACAGTTGATAAAGGAACAGTTGATATAGGGACTAGGGCCACAAGTGGTTCCAGTGCCACCTGACAGCTGGATCTCTGTGACACCTGCAAGATGGAAAGCACAGGGGCTTTTGCCAGTCTCAGGATCTGGCCAGCCTGGGAAGTGCTGCAAGACACCCTGCAACACAATCTCCAGCAGTGGGGGGAGCTGACAGGCGCCTGTGCCAGGGGACTGTCACTTCAGTCTGCACAGTTTGTTACTTAAACATTAGCTCTCGTGCTGACAGCTAAAATTGGATTTTTGTTTTCAGTCACAGCTCTAAAGAAGCTGAATGGTTCAAAATTGGCTGGGAGAGACTATCCTGCTATGGAAATGCCTTGCAGTTTTGTGAGTCCAAAAGTCAACCCAAGGTATCCTTTTGTAGGTTTATCAGTTTAATTCTCTTACAAAGGGCTAGAAAATGTTTGTACCACTGGGATTATATTTTACAAGATATTTGCTTTACAGTTGGGAAGACAGTAGCATCTGTTTTGATCCCGCTCCTAGGAAAGACTTCAAATGGTCACATGGGGGAAGGGGGCAGGCTTGTAGCTGCTGGTCACACATTCTGGTAAGAGTTCACAGTGATTTTCCAATGCCTTTGAGAAAAAGTCAGCTTTTTTCATGTTCTCTTGAATATGTAGTAGCTCCACTGGATCAGTTGTTTTTCAGAGCTGAGGGCAAAGTTTACTCTGTTTGTTTGTTTAACTTCCAGCATTTTAAGAAATGAAATAATTTTTTTTGCTGCAGGCATGGAACTGTTGAACATAGTTATTGATTAATTAGTCTAATTGTGGCTCCTCAGATATTTATGGAAATGGTAGAATTATGCAGCATGTCTTTTCTTTTGGGAAAGTTGGTGGAAAAATGTTGCATTGTCATCTTGGTGATTTTTTATGAAAATTTATTTTGTAAGTAAGAACATATTGCTTAAAAATCAATTGAACAAATCTGACCTTATGGTTGAAAAGAAAGTTCAGCTGACACCTGGCTGTGCAGTAGTGACACGCTTGACATGCTCTTTGTAACACACTTAATTCATTTGTTTTCCTGTGACAGTGCAGTGTTAGCTTGGGTACAAATGATGCTTGCAGAGAGAACGATCACCACACCAGTTGACCAGCTATGTATGCCCTCAGGAGGCAAAATCCAAGTCAAAAAGAGTTGTAACAAAACATGGGGTGATAGGAAGAAAGAGTATTGGGAAAACGGATAATGTTTGAGGATCTGGTGAGATTAGGGGGTGACTGGCTAAGAGTTGGAATGCAGGAGCTGAGTTTATGAGGCAATACTCCATTTTCATGTGTGTATTTAGCATTAAAAATTAAAATCAGCATGAAATGAGATGGCCTGGAGGCCTCAAGGTTGAGTTGTTTTTTCCCTGTTTCATTTTTTTAAATAAATGTTGTATTAATTATTTTGAGGAAGCTGACTGGTGGTTTACAGAGATCACAGACCATGCTTCACTAGGATGGGGTCTCCTTCAAAGTCAGTCATGGCTTATGGTGTCCACTTGCTGTCCCCATGTTGCCACCAGCACTGTTGTCCAGTGGGGGACACCATGAGTAACCTGCTAAAGAAAGGAGGGATGATACATTAGATCTGGGTTTCTCAAAGGAGCCTAAGGAAAACAAGTTTCCCTTTAGCTTTTTGGGGAACCCTGTCACTTTTAGGCAGTTAAGTAAATTAGCAAATTGAATAGATGCATTCCTCTAATCTTGAGGAAAATGCACATTCCCATAGTCAAACAGCATCTTTGTGTATGAAATGCAAGACCTTGGAAATACACTGAAGGAGCTCTTGAACTCAGTTTTTCATCGTGCTTGCCTTGCCAGCTATGAACATGTCTCTTGTTTTGAAAGAGAATATTGGGGTATATCATGCAGGGAACAGAGCTGCAGGAATATGATTCAACTGCAGTTTTGCATCTTAATNTATTTTGCTGTAGAAATTTTTTGTTTTCCCTTTTAATGTGATACTGAAAAAATTCATTTTGGTGTAGTGAATCAGTCAGTCATTTCACACTCTGCCTTCTGTGTTCTTTACTGGATGAGTGCCCACTGCTTCAAATTGGGTCAGTTTACCCTTGTGAAATTGCTGTTTAACCTGCTGCAATATGACTGACTTATTGAAGCTGGAGATTGATGCTTTTTATTCTTTGATGAAAGAAATAAAATGGAGCTGTCAANTAGGGGGTGACTGGCTAAGAGTTGGAATGCAGGAGCTGAGTTTATGAGGCAATACTCCATTTTCATGTGTGTATTTAGCATTAAAAATTAAAATCAGCATGAAATGAGATGGCCTGGAGGCCTCAAGGTGGAGTTGTTTTTTCCCTGTTTCATTTTTTTAAATAAATGTTGTATTAATTATTTTGAGGAAGCTGACTGGTGGTTTACAGAGATCACAGACCATGCTTCACTAGGATGGGGTCTCCTTCAAAGTCAGTCATGGCTTATGGTGTCCACTTGCTGTCCCCATGTTGCCACCAGCACTGTTGTCCAGTGGGGGACACCATGAGTAACCTGCTAAAGAAAGGAGGGATGATACATTAGATCTGGGTTTCTCAAAGGAGCCTAAGGAAAACAAGTTTCCCTTTAGCTTTTTGGGGAACCCTGTCACTTTTAGGCAGTTAAGTAAATTAGCAAATTGAATAGATGCATTCCTCTAATCTTAAGGAAAATGCACATTCCCATAGTCAAACAGCATCTTTGTGTATGAAATGCAAGACCTTGGAAATACACTGAAGGAGCTCTTGAACTCAGTTTTTCATCGTGCTTGCCTTGCCAGCTATGAACATGTCTCTTGTTTTGAAAGAGAATATTGGGGTATATCATGCAGGGAACAGAGCTGCAGGAATATGATTCAACTGCAGTTTTGCATCTTAATTATATGCTTGGTGGAAAAAATAATCCCTTTTTCTTCATAACCCCCTGTCATTTCAGCTAGCTCATTCTAATCTTCCTAATACCTCCCAAATTCACAAGTAATATAATGTCATTAGAGCAAGTCNCTTCTGTGTTCTTTACTGGATGAGTGCCCACTGCTTCAAATTGGGTCAGTTTACCCTTGTGAAATTGCTGTTTAACCTGCTGCAATATGACTGACTTATTGAAGCTGGAGATTGATGCTTTTTATTCTTTGATGAAAGAAATAAAATGGAGCTGTCAAGACAGAATTCCTGTACTGTAGAGGTTATTCCATGTCTCATATTTGTAGCTGGGCTGCTTGTGCTACTTTTGTGTGAAACTGTAATTATTCAGTCATTTATCCAGCTCCCCTTTCCTATTTCTGGTAAAAAGAAAAGTGGTACTTGAAGGAGGCAGTTGCTTAAAAGGGGGAAAAATTCTAATAAAAGCAGCATCAATTTGGCACAGTCATTCTGATTCTTAGAACCAGCAAAGTGTAGCACAGGGAAGTTCAGAAACAGCCTTTTTCCATAGCTCAGCTTAGGATAATGAAATAGAGACCTCTTCAAAATTGGTTGGTGGTGAAATGGTTATAGCAAGAGCATTGTAAGAGTAAGCCATAAAAGGCAGGAACCCTAAATCACACCAGTGAGATCTCACTTTACCCAAGCTGGACTCTTATGGAGAGTAATGTTTCCTGTGTTACTGGTAATTTGGAATAGATTTGTAGAAACCAGAGGGGTTGGGCATTGGTCTGGTTTATATTGATGCTGGCCTGTAGGAGCTGCTTTTGTTGACTCGTGGTCAGGAAAGAATTTAAATTGTCAAGGAACAGTGTTGTTTATTGTTAGGCCTCTTTTTTCCCTTTCTCTGTGCCGTGGCCAGGCTCCCACTAAAAAATTTATTTTACCTAAATAATTTGCCTTCTGTTGCAAGGGTTTAGGATTGTGATGATATCTTTGCTTTTCCTGATTTATTCCTGTGGCTTGCTATGACATCTGGAGCATTTGGCATGTTCTTTTTTTGTGTTAAATATCTTAGAGTTGGCTTTTTGGCTCATAATGTTACGAACATAGAATAACAGAGTCATGGGATGGTTTGTGTTGGAAGGAGCTGGAAAGATCATCTAGTTCCAAATGCCCTGTCACGATGTGACATCCCACCCTCAAGGGGGAGGGAACACCCAAGAGTTATGGATGCTCATGGTTGAAAAGGAATGATAAAAATCAGAGGGTCCACAGCTTATCATCTAGACTTGTGCACATGGGAAGGGACCCCTCCTGCCAGATCAGGTTGCTCAAAGCCCTGCCCAGCCTGACCTTGATCAAAGGAATGGCACATCCACAGCTCTTCTGGGCAGCCCATTCCACTGCCTCACCACCTTCAAATTTCTCTTGAATATCCAATCTACATGTTCCCTCTTTCAGGTTAAAGCCATTTCCCCTTGTCTAATGCCCTTGTGCAAAGTCCCTCTCCAGCTTTACTGTAGGCCCCCTTTATGCCCTGGAAGGTGCTATGAAGGGAGCCTTCACTTCTCCAGGAGGGAGCATATAATAGCCATTAATGTGCAGTGTTTGAGGCTAGAGGCTTGCTGCAATATTGCAGACAACTAAACTTGGTGATTCCTGAATCTCTTATTTTTTGCTTTGGAAGTGTTCAGTTTGAGTGAGCGCTCCTGGGAAATACGTTTGTAGGGACGAAGTGAGTATGGAAGACTGAACTACAAAGAGGGTGAGGATTAAGAAAGGGTCAAATGTACATTGGAGCAGCACATTCCCAATATGGGAAAGGACCTGGAGGGTCTGGAAAGAGCTGTGGGACACTAGCATTTTGTAGACCCAAGATCACATAGAAATGCCTGAGCGAGCTATTGAGTGTCATGGGGCAGAAATTATACTGGGAGGTATACAGAGACAGGGCAGTTAATTGGTATGTGAAAAACATAGTTTATTTTTTACCAAAATAAACTGTTAACTGTCAGAGAGAGAGGCTTGCTGTGACACAAACACTGGCACTGGACATAAAATAGAAACAGTAGCAATGACAAGCTGCCAGGCAGAGTCAGTTTTTTTTGGTTACATAATAAAGCAGTTCCAGATTTTTGAGTGACTGGTGCAAGCAGCTGAAGATTTTTCTCTGAAGCACCTTGTTCTGGAACTGCTTCAATGATAATGAGATGGGCTGGACACTTGCTGTAGTTACTCTTCTATTCTTCTTGTACAAGTGTAAGAAAATAGTACATTTTCAGTCCTCGCATTGTGTTTGTGGTAAGATTAATTGTCGACCCCACCTCTGAATAATTCAGTGTTGTTTTGTGCAGTAACTATGCAGAAGGTTTGGAAGCACCATCCCAGAGCATTTTGTGTCTCAAAGTCTTCAAAGACTAGAATACATAGAGAAGACATACATACATATACATATATATATATACACACATATAAATATATTTATTTAGGTAGGCAGTGGGTGTTATTCTGGAGTGTGGCCAGTGAAAGCACTGTAGTTCTGCACCGGAGGAATGACACTGCTGATGTAAATGGTAAAAAAAATGTACATTATTGCAACCATAGCATAACATGGTAGTTCGGATACAGCTAAATACCTGTTTTAAGTGAAAAAACTGTCTTTTATTTTGTTGACTATGAAATGGATGGTTTAACTGAAGAGTAGTCTGGCAGATATGCAAGTAATTTTTTAATCCATTTGTGTCATGCAGATTGAGAACAGAGGAGAATATGCAAGGAAGACCAGTTTGCCTAACCAAGGCTGGATATGGCCCATACAGAATGATTTGTTTTGGTGTTGGTTGGCCACCAGCTCTCAGGGTGGGTTTCATGGGGCTCATGGGAGAGCTGGGTGGAGATCAGAGCCTGCAGAGTCCCTGCACTCATCTTCATGTATCTTGTACAGCATCGAAATAATTTATGGGTGTAGCTGGGACAGTCTTCAACCTGCAAAGATTATCAGTAGCAAATGGTACTTTTCCAATGGCTGAAAACACAGTGTTAAAGTGCCCAGAGTTCACCACCCTCAGCTACAGTTGTCAGCAGCAGGACATTTTGCTACTTTTGAGTGAGGCTGTGGTATGGAAAATTACTCCTGTCTCACAGTTCAGAAGCGTCATCATTGTGCTGGTCTTCCAGGCAGTGTTTGCATCAGCTCTGAGACAGTTTGGCATCTGCTTGGCCTTGCAATAGCTGGCTTTCCAGTAACCACTATGAAATGTTGTTTAGCATAAAGATACTTACTTTAAAGTGGTTTGGCAGCATTCCCAGTGATCCCACAGGGAAGAGCAGCTAGGACTTGTTCTCCAGCTCTGAGGCACTGTCCACTGGGCTGACCAGGGTGGAGCTGTATGTACTTTGGCTCTGCACCACAGCTAGCGAGTAAAGACCTAGACTATGTTGTCCTTGGCTGCCTGCAATCCTTTTGCATAGGGCTATGTAATGTGACGTGATGGGCCAGCAGCTCCAGGGTTGTGCAGCAGCTCTCTGTGAGGGCTTGTGATGGGGGAGAGGGAGGTGTGCAATGCGTGGGCTTTGCTACTGGATGCAATCTGTTGCTTTGCTATTAGAGCCATCTCCCTTGAAGACTGTGGAAGTAAATGCAGGTGATAGCAATCATGCTTGAGCTAATTTTAGGGTGTTCACCAGAGAAATCTACTTGAGCTGGCCACCCAAGGTTCCTTTTCCAGGTAATGGAGAGTAGTGAGTATGGTATCTCTTGTTCTATGACCAAAAAATACAATAATTGTCCTGTTTCTATCTGTGGGGTATAGGTAAACCTATGGTGACAAACTCAAGCGCAGACTTTTTGTAGACAGACTTTCACCGTTAGTCTAATTAGAGTGTGGAGAGGTTCAGTAGAGATGGAGGAGGGGAATACTGAGGGGCTCAAGAATTTGTTTGAGGTGCTTTCAGTTCCTGTGACTTCTCAGAGGGTGAGCTCTGACATATGGTCGGGATCAAATGCAAATTTTGCCTGAGTCTCCCCTACTTCAGGCATGTGGTGTCTCCTACATGTCTGTGGGGAAGACCTGTATCACATACTGTCCCCTGGTTTTCCTGGGCAGGGAGCTGAGTCTTTCTTCTGACCCAGGAAAGCAGCTGATGTTCCCCCCTGCAAGGGTGGTCAGTAGCACTGTTTGGTCCTGTAAAGCCAGAACAGGCAAATAGCCATGATGTCCCATGTAAGATGTCATGGACATTGAGTTGCCCCATCCTGCAGCTCTTCATTTCTTTATCCCAGTTATCTACTGCTGACCCACTCTGGCTGCTGGAGGCATTTCTTGCTTTTTTCCAAAATATAAAGACAGCAGTCCTTGTAAAATGTTTAAAACATAAAAAACCTCAAAAAAACCCACAAACAAAC
>WBNQ01063913.1:0-34866 GCA_013401375.1 Spizella passerina | reverse complement strand
TCAGAACATGGAGTCAGGGACCCAAAAACCACCACAGTTATAGTGTAGCAATGATTTATAAAATGTGTCTGATCCTGTTCCCACAAGCACAGGACTTCACACAGCTTTGCTGCAGCTGCAGCTGGCTGCCAGCTCAGTGCCCTGTCCCCAAACAGCCACTGCTGGTGGCTTCTGGGGCGGCCCCGTTGGCTTTTGCAGCCTCCTTGCCCAGCCCCTACCAAGCCAGTGCTTGGAGCAGAGTTCCCCAGCCCAGCTGCATGGAGCTCTGCAGATTTGGGATGGAGAATTCCTGCTCCCACTCCTCCTGTGCATTCCACTGCTGCAGCAGGGTTGTGTGTGGTTCATGCTCCAAGTAAAAAGCTGATTTCTTTCTGGATGCAAGCTGAGTTCCTTTCCTGCAGAATAATCCCAGGAATGTGTCACTGCAGTCATCACAAACACTGCTGCCCTTTGCTGTTTACATCTGCTGTCCCTGTCCCCAGCAGCTCCTCAGGGAGGAGGAAGGAAGGGTTTTGTGCAGTAAGAATGAATAAAAATCACAGCAAAACCATAAAACTGTTTTTTTTCCCTGCTAAGATTAATACAAATGGATTTCTGTGCATTTTTTGAGTCATTCAGATGATAAGCTTTGATAAATACTTGACCAACAACAGTGGGTGCTGGATGAGAGCCCAAGGAGCCCCATGGAACCTCCACAAAGGCTTCCCAGATAAACCAAGGCTAAATTTGGGCTCACACCACTGGAGTTCAGCTTATCTTGTCAGCTCTTGTACCCTTTTCAGCCAGAGGAATTTATTTTTTTTTCCTTAATTCCCTTTTTTCAATGGCATGGCATTTTGGGGAGATTACATATTATTTATTTACATATATAAATACATAGATATAATACATATATATATATATATATATGTATATATACACACACATATTTTTTTTTAATGTATAAATCCATGTCCAATGCAGTTTGCTTGCAATGCCTTTATTTCAAGCACATTCCTAGGCATATTTAATAATTTTATGGCTGTGGCTGAGCTGGTGAGCTGTGTGATAGGAGTTTGGAGTCAGGCTGTGTCCTGCTCTCTAGGCTGGGAATTTTTGAGTAATAAAGGCACTTGTGTTCAACTCCAACTCATGAAATCACTTCAAGTGACTTTTACCACCTTTATTTCTTCATGTTTGTTTAGTGGAAAGTGCACCCAGCAGGCCAAACCTAGGAAAAAGTGATGGCAGAACCAATAAAATCAGCTGGGTGTTGAAATTAGCACTTTTGCAGCATTCTCACTTGTGTTTTTTTCCTTCATTTCAATGTCATGTTTTTTTCCAGTGGATGACTTGTGCTTAAAACCTTGGGCCTCAAAGTGGTTGTGAGGCTTTTTGGTTGATTTTTTTTGTTGGTTTTTTGTTTTGGTTTTGGTTTTTTGTTTGGTTTTTTGCTTGTGTTTGGTTTGGGTGGGTTTTTTTGTTTGTTTGTTTTGTTTGGTTTTGTTGTGTTGGGGGTTTTAAGGGCATTTTTACTGATTCTGTCACAGATTTTGGCAGCATTTTTGAGGAGCATTTCCAGGACATTAATTGCTGCTTGGAGTGGGAGCCAGTTTGTGTAAATGCAGCTTGAATTACAGCACAGCTTTTGAAGTCTTGAGTCTTTGAGCTTCTGGTCACCTGAGTTTTCAGGAAGGAGTGTGGCCTTTAATTCCTACAGCAGATTTTTGATCTGGAAACTCTGTGACTGTTTATATTAAAGTGAGATTTCAGTGTAGCATTTTCTTGGAAAATACCAATAAGGGCTGGGGGATCAATGCAAAAACCCCACAGGTCAAGTTTTCAGTAGACTCTTGTGCTGCTTTGGTCCTTGGGCATGTTATAAACCACTTCTGGAAATAATTTGGGAATTCCTGAGAAGAAACATCCTGTGTGGAGCCGCCTGGGAAGGAGGGCATCACATTTCTCCTTTATTGCTGGTGCTGTGGGGGGCAGCCAGGGGATCTGTGTGCTTTGGGGCTCCCCAGCTCAGCTTTGGGGTTTGTTCTCTTGATAAAGGAGCTGCTCCCAGCTCCAGGGGCTCTCCCTCCTCAGCAGATTTTGTCCTGGCTGGTGAGATTTATTCACTGCAGTGTGTGGTGTGGTTCAGGTGGATGTCATGGTTTGGGGTAAATCAGTGACTTTCTGAGGGGCTGATTGCCAAATGCTTCATTCTAGCTCCAAAATGCTTCATGCTCACTGTGCTGGGGGAGACACTGGGGAACAGGCTGGCAAATACAGTCTCAAAGCACTGGAAATTGGTATTGCTTATTCTTTGGTTTCTGCAGAAAATCTCATCATTCCTCATGGACATTTCACTCCTCAGATATCAGCTGGGGAATGTCAGCTTTCCATTGCTTGTGCTGTGATTTCCAATTTTTGAAATTCAGCATATTTCCCTTTTTTTAACAATAAGGATTGTGGTGACATCTCTATTTAATTTGAAAGATAAATGTCTGACTCTGGGGAGTTCAGCTGTCTGAAAACACCTCTAAAATCACGTGAGGTTTTCTCCTTCCAGGTGCAAATGCTCCCACCCTTTGTTGGAAGTGGGAATGAGGGAGGCAGGTTGTGAATTCTGGGGAGGGATGCAAAGCCTTGGCAACAGGCAGCTCGTGGATATTTTAGGGTGCAGGGATGATGAGAGCAGCCAGGGGTTTGCAGTTCTTGCTGCCAGGTGCAATCCTAAGCAAGGGTTTCATTCAGAGGAACAATTTTCAGCCTGAAATCCATGCTGGGTTTTTTAGTGCGTTTATCTCAGGCTTTTCCTTCCTTTGGAGACTGGTCTGGGCAGAGATTTCTTCATGCAGTGACTCTCTGGGAGCCCTCTGTGGCTGCCTGCCTTTTTAATGGGGAAAAACTCATCTAACGCTTTCCTGGATCACTCTGTTCATTCTTCTTGTGTATTACAGTGCCTAAAGCAATTTAATAGGGACCATAGTTTGAGATTTTTCTCTTTTTTGGTGTAATTCACCATGATACTTGCTTTAGAGCTTTACAGATGACAGACATGTCTGGTTGTAGGCACACAGCTGGCTTTGCTTCTTGGACTTGATCTTGGAGGTCTTCTGCACCCTGAATTCCCTGTGTTTTAACAGGGATGCAGACACTTGCTGATGTGTGTCCCTGGTGTTTGGGATAGAGCAGGGCATGCTGATGATGCTCAGCTGTGAGGCTGGGCAGGGTTAATACAAATCCCCTCACCAGAAGCGCCTGGGCAGCATTTCCTCCAAGGGAGGCAGGATTAAGGAGCCTGGAGGCACCTCTGGAAGCAGGGATGCAAAGGTTTCATTGGACAGGGCAGTTTGAGCCCATGCAAGGTAATATTTTCAGTTTGATTGTCTGCTGGCCAGCTTTTTTACCAAAACAGTTTTTTCCCGCTATAAAAACAGTTGGTTTGCATGCAGCCTTTAATTTTGTCATGCAGCCTGGTAAGGTGAAGCTGCTTAAAGCTGCTGTGAGCTTTTTCTGAGCTTTCTGTGGGTGCTGCCAGAGGGAAGGGCAGCAAGATGTGATCCTCCCACTCTTTTAGGCTCCCTGATAAACTGGGAAATGGCCAGTCCTGAAATGATCTGTAAATATTCTGCTCTTGCTGTGGAGGCTGGCACTGAGGCAGATAAAAGGGAGCAAATTGTCCTGAGATATTTATTTTATGGTGTGGATAAGGGGAGAATGCGTTGGGCAGGAGGAGTTCTCTGAAGTCTGTGTTCTGTGCCTTTCCTTGGAGTGCACAGGGTGAGTGGAGCTCAGAGCAGCTCTGCTGGGAGCTGTCCCTGCCCACGGCAGCAGAGGATCCTTTAAGGCCCTTTCCAAGCCAAATTATTCAGTGATTTTTAATAACTGGAAGTGTGTTTTTACAGAAATGAGCAGGAGATGCTAGAACTGTTCACCGTGCTTTTATTGAATGGGAATATTTTATTGAATGGGGAATATTCTGCTTTTATTGAATGGAGAATATTCTGGTGCGTGTCCAGGTGTGTCTTGTTAGCTCCCTCACTGTGCTCTCCTCATCTCCCTCAGCTGGAAGGGGTAGAGCACCACCTTCAAAAGCTGATTAATGTTGGTGTGAGTCAGCAGGGACATGAATGAATGGTGGGGTGGTTCTCAGCTCCTCAGCCCACCCAGAAAAGCTTCCAGAGCTGATAAAGGTGAGGGGTTTAATTGGGGCCAGCTGGCACAGCTGGCATTGCCTTTGCCTTCTGTTAAAATGGGCTGGAGACTTGGATTTCAGTGTTGGGAGTCACCCAAACCGCTGCTGTGAAATGATTTGGGTTCTTTTGTTGGTGTTTAGGATAAAATTGTTTATCTGTAAACATGGAAAAACCTCAGAGTTTTGAGGAATGAGGAGATTTCACTGCTGGGGTTGCTTTACCACCATATATAAAGGTTTGTCCCTTCATTTTCTTGCATATATGGATAATAAGCACATCTAGTGAATCTGAATTAATTGTTCAGATTTCTGTGTTAAACCAGCTTTGGATTTCCCCAAACAGAGCACACCTCACTTTCCCAGCTCTGTGCCCATCAGGTACAGCTTGATGCCACGTTTGTAATCCTGGGGTTACAGGTCTTGAGCAGTCAAGAGAAAAAAATCTGGAATGTGCTTGGAACAACCTTACAGCCATCATTTGGGACCAAGTTACAAGTGGAAACTTGTTGGCTTGTTAAAAAAGCAGTGAACTTGCACTGGGAGAGTGAGATTTTCATATGTTGTGCCTTTTCTTGTGCTGTGGTTTCCAATAG
Organism: Spizella passerina; assembly: GCA_013401375.1. Lineage (NCBI taxonomy): Eukaryota > Metazoa > Chordata > Aves > Passeriformes > Passerellidae > Spizella > Spizella passerina. The sequence goes on along the minus strand of WBNQ01063913.1, from coordinate 30,105 downwards.
TGCCTTTTTGAAATTCAGCATATTTCCCTTTTTTTAACAATAAGGATTGTGGTGACATCTCTATTTAATTTGAAAGATAAATGTCTGACTCTGGGGAGTTCAGCTGTCTGAAAACACCTTTAAAGTCACATGAGGTGTTTTGCCTTCCTTTGTTGGAAGTGGGAATGGGGAGAGGCTCAGTTTTCTAAAGGTAGATGTAGCCAGTAAATTTGGAAATGCTTGTTTTTCCTTTGCTTTCAAACCCATGCCTGTCACTGGTAAGTTCAGGCTTTTATCTTATAAATAACATTATTTGTTGGCAGTGTGAGCTGCAGTATGGCTAGCCCTCATCACTGCTGTGAATTAAATGGAAAGGGCAGCACATTAAAAATGTGCCAGAATTATTAAATAAGATATCTGTTGAAATTGCCTCATCCCTCGGAGTGTTCCAGGCCAGGTTGGACAAGGTTTGGAGCATCCTGGTCCAGTGGAAGGTGGTGGTGAAAATGGCAGGGGTGAAATGAGATGGGTTTGGGTCCCTTCCAAACAAAACCATTCTCTGGTGGCTGTCAAAATCACTGGATCCATGACAGGGAATGGGGATGCTGGAGAGGAAATCCCACTATTGTTGGGATTTAGCTTATGCAAATGTCTTGTGGCATTTCAAATAAATTTAAGGGGGAAAGAACTCCTTCCTAGACAGAGCTTTTGATGATGCTGCAGGGGCAGTCAGGCTCTGCTTTCCCTGCACAGCCTCCATAAAAATGCTGGAAGGGACTGAGTGCTAAAAATACATCCTTAACCCCACAGCAGTGGTTTGTGTTGGCCTTCCTGGAGGAAAGAATCCCTTTAATTAGTAAAAGAGTGAAGTTTATTTTGGGGTTTGCTTTGTTTTCATTCTGGGATGTGAACTCTGATGCACTGCAGCTTAAAACAAATCCAGAATGCTGTAGCTGTGCTGGCAGCAGCCTGCACTGCTCTCCTCATCCTCATCCTCCCCCTGCCTGTGCCTGGGAAAAAACAAATCCCTTGCAGGGGGAGGAGCAGCCAGAGGTGGTTCTGATGTGCCCCAGGAGCTGCCTGGATGTGCTGAGCACATTTTGTGTGTGAGAGAGCTCCCTGGCCTGTGTTCTGCAGTGTGCATTCAGTGGCACACCTTCTGTGCTGCTTTTGGGGGGCTCTTTGGAGATTTGGAGACTGTTTCCCCCCTGTCCTGCTCCCAAGTGGCTGCTCTTTATTAAGGATTTAAGGCTGCACTTGATTGTGTTAATTATTTTCTGAACAGTGAGTGCTGGTGGTGTTGCTGGAGTAGAGGCTGACACCCTTCTTGTTGGCTTTGAACTACATTTTAGATCTCTAGGTGGGTTTTTGGCACCTTTTTTTTTCCCTAAACATGAAAAGAATGTTTTTATAATGAATTTCAGTGGCTGATGGGGTGGAGTTTACCTGAGGAAGTGGCACAGAGGNTCCCTCACTGTGCTCTCCTCATCTCCCTCAGCTGGAAGGGGTAGAGCACCACCTTCAAAAGCTGATTAATGTTGGTGTGAGTCAGCAGGGACATGAATGAATGGTGGGGTGGTTCTCAGCTCCTCAGCCCACCCAGAAAAGCTTCCAGAGCTGATAAAGGTGAGGGGTTTAATTGGGGCCAGCTGGCACAGCTGGCATTGCCTTTGCCTTCTGTTAAAATGGGCTGGAGACTTGGATTTCAGTGTTGGGAGTCACCCAAACCGCTGCTGTGAAATGATTTGGGTTCTTTTGTTGGTGTTTAGGATAAAATTGTTTATCTGTAAACATGGAAAAACCTCAGAGTTTTGAGGAATGAGGAGATTTCACTGCTGGGGTTGCTTTACCACCATATATAAAGGTTTGTCCCTTCATTTTCTTGCATATATGGATAATAAGCACATCTAGTGAATCTGAATTAATTGTTCAGATTTCTGTGTTAAACCAGCTTTGGATTTCCCCAAACAGAGCACACCTCACTTTCCCAGCTCTGTGCCCATCAGGTACAGCTTGATGCCACTTTTGTAATCCTGGGGTTACAGGTCTTGAGCAGTCAAGAGAAAAAAATCTGGAATGTGCTTGGAACAACCTTACAGCCATCATTTGGGACCAAGTTACAAGTGGAAACTTGTTGGCTTGTTAGAAAAGCAGTGAACTTACACTGGGAGAGTGAGATTTTCATATGTTGTGCCTTTTCTTGTGCTGTGGTTTCCAATAGTGCCTTTTTGAAATTCAGCATATTTCTCTTTTTTTAACAATAAGGATTGTGGTGACATCTCTATTTAATTTGAAAGATAAATGTCTGACTCTGGGGAGTTCAGCTGTCTGAAAACACCTTTAAAGTCACATGAGGTGTTTTGCCTTCCTTTGTTGGAAGTGGGAATGGGGAGAGGCTCAGTTTTCTAAAGGTAGATGTAGCCAGTAAATTTGGAAATGCTTGTTTTTCCTTTGCTTTCAAACCCATGCCTGTCGCTGGTAAGTTCAGGCTTTTATCTTATAAATAACATTATTTGTTGGCAGTGTGAGCTGCAGTATGGCTAGCCCTCATCACTGCTGTGAATTAAATGGAAAGGGCAGCACATTAAAAATGTGCCAGAATTATTAAATAAGATATCTGTTGAAATTGCCTCATCCCTCGGAGTGTTCCAGGCCAGGTTGGACAAGGTTTGGAGCATCCTGGTCCAGTGGAAGGTGGTGGTGAAAATGGCAGGGGTGAAATGAGATGGGTTTGGGTCCCTTCCAAACAAAACCATTCTCTGGTGGCTGTCAAAATCACTGGATCCATGACAGGGAATGGGGATGCTGGAGAGGAAATCCCACTATTGTTGGGATTTAGCTTATGCAAATGTCTTGTGGCATTTCAAATAAATTTAAGGGGGAAAGAACCCCTTCCTAGACAGAGCTTTTGATGATGCTGCAGGGGCAGTCAGGCTCTGCTTTCCCTGCACAGCCTCCATAAAAATGCTGGAAGGGACTGAGTGCTAAAAATACATCCTTAACCCCACAGCAGTGGTTTGTGTTGGCCTTCCTGGAGGAAAGAATCCCTTTAATTAGTAAGAGAGTGAAGTTTATTTTGGGGTTTGCTTTGTTTTCATTCTGGGATGTGAACTCTGATGCACTGCGGCTTAAAACAAATCCAGAATGCTGTAGCTGTGCTGGCAGCAGCCTGCACTGCTCTCCTCATCCTCATCCTCCCCCTGCCTGTGCCTGGGAAAAAACAAATCCCTTGCAGGGGGAGGAGCAGCCAGAGGTGGTTCTGATGTGCCCCAGGAGCTGCCTGGATGTGCTGAGCACATTTTGTGTGTGAGAGAGCTCCCTGGCCTGTGTTCTGCAGTGTGCATTCAGTGGCACACCTTCTGTGCTGCTTTTGGGGGGCTCTTTGGAGATTTGGAGACTGTTTCCCCCCTGTCCTGCTCCCAAGTGGCTGCTCTTTATTAAGGATTTAAGGCTGCACTTGATTGTGTTAATTATTTTCTGAACAGTGAGTGCTGGTGGTGTTGCTGGAGTAGAGGCTGACACCCTTCTTGTTGGCTTTGAACTACATTTTAGATCTCTAGGTGGGTTTTTGGCACCTTTTTTTTTCCCTAAACATGAAAAGAATGTTTTTATAATGAATTTCAGTGGCTGATGGGGTGGAGTTTACCTGAGGAAGTGGCACAGAGGTGACAAAGAATATAAACTGGTCCCCAGCTTTCTTTTCTCAGCTCATATAAAGGAAATAGGTTATAGGATTAGTAGGGAACAGAATTTGAAGGGAGAATTTCAAGTGTTTGGGTGCAGGGGTTTAGCAAAGACTCAGTTTACAGTGAGTTTACCAGTGCACATTAAAGGTCAAGATGCAGCTTGTGCAAAAATAGCTCATTTTCCCAAATTATCCTTTAACAGGCCTCATTTGCATGTTGTAAAATAGCAAATGTGAAAAGCATCAGGGTCAGGACTTTAAGGACAGAGGGGTTTGGTCTCTTAGGTGAACAAAATTAGTTTCTGATTGCTGAGCTCTGCATGGGCTCCTTTAAAGAGATCATTTCTAGTGCAGGGCTTTGAGTTTAAAGTATGTGCCTGAGGTGCTGGGAGCCTGCTGGAGCTTGGGAAACACACTTGGGTTTTTTGGTTCACCCAGGAAACACAAATAAGAGCATAGCCAGAGGGCAGGATTTTTGCAGAGACCCACAACAGTCTGATTCCTGCATGAGTATTTTTTTTTAAATATGTCATATTACCAGTTCTGGCAAAGTAAATATTCAGCTTTAGAAGCCTCAAATGGAGAAGGATTAACAAATGGATATTTGCAGTGGTTCTGTGTTGGTTTAGATCTCGGGCACTGCAGTAATTCCCCAGGTGCTGCGTGGAGGAGGAGCCACAGGAATGGGAGGGAATGGACCTTGGCATCCTGGTGCCTTTTCCTTCCTCCTGGCTTCCTCCAAAGCTGCACTTTATCTGCAGGGAGAGCTGAGAGAGCCTTTGTGTTGCAGCCTCTGAGGCTAAAGTTCATGTGAGCAGCGGTTTGGGTTTCCAGAATAAATACCTGGGACTTGCACGGGTCCTGTGCTTTCCACAAGGCCTGGTGGTGGTAGCAGGTGCTTTTTAAATAGGCAGCTGTGGAAGGAAACTCTTTCCTAATGGAGCGTCTCGTCACAGATTATCTTTTTCTGACTGTTGTTAACTGGTTTTGAGCACTTTTCAGGCAAAAGGTGCTGGCTGCCCTGAGCCCTTCCCTGCTTGCTTGGCTTTGTGCTGGCTGCAGGATGCAGCCCTGGCTCAGCTGTGCTGAGTGCCCGGCTTTTAGTGCTGGTTTCATGTCCTGGTGGTTCACAGGCAGCAGGGCAGTGAAATGGAGTGAGTGGGTGTCAGATAAAAACCAACTGTGCAGCTGCTGGAGGTGAGGGTGCTGCCAGGGCAGGGAGAGCATGCAGGGCACTGCCTGTGCTGGGAACCTTCATGGGGCCTTCTCCTCTCCCCATCAGCTCAGGGAGATGCTCTCATGCACACAGAGCATGTTCCCCACCCCACTTTTTGGGAAATCAGCCTTTCTCTCCCAGTGGATCTGTGTGAAGTGAAGGGCACCTGGCCCCTCTGCACTGTTTCCCTGTTGCTGTAAGCAAGGCTTTTGCTCTGCTTCCAGATCAGCATTAATTCCCTCTGAGACCATGCCTTGGATTGCATTAACTCTCTTCTTTTATTTTTTTTGGTGACATTTGACAAAAGCTTTGTTTAAACAAAGTGAGATGTGCATCAGGCTAATAAATATAAACCCAGTCAGATTATCCCTGCTGGGCTGTTCTCTGGAGAACAGTGTCTCATTTGTGTGTTTTCCACTAATCAGCTCCAAACCTTGCATGGGTGATATCAAGTTAGGGAAAGTGGATTTAGGATTACATATGGTGCAGTCAGGGAAAAAGAGGCTCTGTTTTGACAACCAGCATAGCAATCTGGGAGACATGACTGCAGCTCTAAAAAATGTTTGCAGAAATGTGTTGCATAAACAAGTCATCATTTCCCTGGTGGAGAGGGGAAGTGTTTTTCTAGATGTGTTTCTGCACAAACCTCCTGCAGCCCCAGCTAAAGGCACTAGGAAAGGTCAGATGATGTCAGAGCACAGGTTTGGGTGGACAGGCAGGGAAGTTGGGCTGATTTGGGGTTGAATTGTGCCAATCTGCAGGGTTTGGGTGCTGCCACTGCAGCAGGAGGAGGAGGAATCCTCCATGGCAGCATCATCGCTCCTGTGCTGGTTCTGCAGAGGGCAGGACCATTTTGGGATGGGGAGGGTGCAAGTTCAGCTGGGTTGTAGGAGTTTTTGTAGGTTCAGTTGGGTTATAGGGGTTTGTGTGGCTTCAGCTGGGTTGTAGGAGTTTTTGGAGGTTCATCTGGGTTATAGGAGTTTTCTGGAGGTTCAGTTGGGTTGTAGGAGTTGTTGTAGGTTCAGCTGGGTTTGGGTTGTAGGGGTTTTTGTAGGTTCAGCTGAGTTACAAGGGTTTTTGTAGGAGTTTTTGCTGGGTTTGGGTTGTAGGAGTTGTAGGTTGCTGCTTAAATGTTGGTGATGCTCAGGTGCTACCCCAGAACAAACTGTGGAATGCCAGGGGTGGGAATCCTGGCCAGGCTGCCTTACTGTGTGCTGGGTTTTACTTAGCATTGCTTCTGGAGCTGCGCTGGGGATATTTAGGCTGGATTTTAGGAAAAGGCTCTTCCCCCAGAGGGTGCTGGCAGGGAATGGGCACAGCCCCAGGCTGGCACAGCTGTAGGAGGCTTTGGACAATGCTCTCTGGGTGGGATTGTGGGGATTCTGTGCAGGGCCAGGGCTTGGACTGGCTGGTCCTTGTGGGTCCCTTCCAGCTCAGGATGTTCCATGATTCCATTTTCTTCTCTATCAAATAGTCACCAAGTTCCCCTTGCCTTTTTTTTTCTTTGTTTTTTTTGAGTTGCAGCCATTCTTACCTATCTGAAAAACTAAGTGTCTTTGCAGCCTGCCCTCTCTTTTTTTTTTCCATCTCTATTGTGACTTTCTTCTTGCCAGATAAATCTGTTCCTATATTCTTTCAAAATGCTCTTTTCCCCCCACTTCATCTCTTTTAATTTCTCCTTTCATGTTGATTTTTCTTGTGCCAACTGCAGAAGCTGTCCCTTTTCATCTTTGATGCTTCTCAGGGAGGTTCCTCATTAACATTCAGATTGGAATAGGAAAGGCTGATTCCTGGTTTGTGTGTGTAGTCAGGAGAGGCAGCCCAGGCTGTGGATTTTGAAGGGTCTCTCTCATTTTGGGTGCTTTGGACATCCTGGCTCCTTGGGACGTGGATTTAGTTGTGGGTTTTCCTGCCTGTCTGAAGTCAAAACTTTATCTCTGGATTTTCACTGTGTTCCTGTGGGATCCTCTTTCCTGTGCTGGCACTGCCCTTCCCCTGAGGCAGGAGATGGGAGAAAACTGATCTCACCTCTCACCCTGCCCTGATTTTGGGCAGACACAACAAAATAAAGCATTTACCAACCAGTCCCTCTCCAGTGCCTTCTTTTTGCTCCTGCTTTCCACTGCTGCTGTGGTTCTGTGTTTAGCTGAATTTCTGTGGGGATTTGGCCTTTAGGAAATATTGTTTATTGCCTGAAATAAGAGATGTTCCTGCACTGCACTGCAGAGATGATCATTTCCATCATTTCCCTTCCCAGTTTTATTGGAGCAGGGAGCAGTTGTGCCACAGGGCTGCTTTCATTTTCTCTTTGTCTGCTCTTTATGTTCCTTTCAGCCTCTTGGTGGGGTTGTCATTGCCTGCTGGAAAAGGGGCTGGCCCAGCTTCCAGTGCCATTTCTGTGAGGGATGTGCTGGGAAATGTGCATTTGATTGGAATGATGTTCCTGACACTCCTCACCCACAACATCCCCTGCTCTGTGCTTCTCCCTCAGCAGAAAACTCTGCTTTCATCTGGGGGATTTTAATTTCTCTTACACTTACTGTGTGTGCCAGCTCCAGAGCCCAACCCACTGGGAAAATACAGGCAATGGGAAGTTGTCCTTGTTTAGTATGTAATTTATTTTTTCCTTGTAAAAACCCTGCAGCCAAAATATCTGCTCTGTTTGGTTTTGGGATTTGTTTTGTGGGGTGGGGAGACTTAGGATGAGCAGTCAGGCTTGGAGCTGCTTTGTATTTAAGGGCAAAACAAACAATTTGGTGGTGTTGGATGTAAAAGTTTGTGCATGAGATTGGGTTTGGGAATATACTTGGGTCCATTATTCATCATTTCTTTTGTAGGAAGTATCCTACAAGGGGTTATCCTTAAGGAGGTGACACCTCTGCCCCCAGCTGAAAGCTGTGAGGAGTGAGAGAGGGGAAATATTCACAGCAGCAAAAACCTTTTGGTTGGAACAATTAGAAAATTGATGCCAAAACCCAAATACTGTGCAGAGAGCCAAGTGTTCCCCAGCTCCCAAACCCAAAGCACATTTTGGGAAAGGCTGAGCTGGGGAGCTTGTGCAGCTCTGTGCATCCCTGGTCCTCCTTTTGTTTCCATGGCAGCACAAAGGATAACACTGCTGCTGCAGCTGCCAGATGCTGCTGGGGAGAGATTACAGCTTTGACCTAAATATCTCTTTAATACAGTTCTCAGTTACTGGGAGAGGCTTTTCAGATGTCACAGATAAGGGAGGCTCTGATGAGCACAGGCTGGGATTCCTGGTGCCTGAACTGCTCAGGGCTCAGCTTCGTTCTCCTCTTTGGAATTAGGAATTGGGCATGGCCAGAGATAAATCTGCCCAATATCAAACATTTCTGCTGGGGCTGGTGGGGTTTTATCTATCCTGACAGGGATGGGAGGAGCCCTGGGCTGCCAGCTCCTGAAATCCCTCTGGGTTTGGGGCTGGCATTGAATTCTCTGTGGCACTTTGGTGGTTTGCTCTGCAGCATGGGCATTGCTGCTGTTGGTGAGGTGTAAATGGAGATTGTGCTGCCACAGGAGGAGCAGGGCAGGGAGCTGCAATGCTGCTCTCTGCCTGAACTGCCTGAGAATTATAAATTACACATCTGCAGCTCAGGAAGGAAAAAAGGGACTGCTTGGAGCTGGGTGCTTGCAGCAGTAATTTCATAGAATCCATGATTCTGTCACAATGAGCAGGGAGGAAATAAAACCTTAAATCTTCCTGGTGGGTTTTCTAAAGGTTTTATTTGTTCCTGCTTTGTGGTTATTGTTTGGTGTAATGGAACAGAGTGAATAAGCAGAGAGGACTCATAGAAAAAACTGATTTGAAAAACCCAAATACAACAGGTATAAAAATTCATAGAATTCCAGGGTGATTTGTGTTGGAAGGGACCTTAAAGCCCAGGCAGTTCCACCCCCTGCCATGGGCAGGAACACCTCCCACCCATAAAGGGTGCTCAGAGCCCCATAAAACATAGAAAAAAGAACCTTTTGAAACATGACACGATCTTCCAGATAATATTTTATACAAAGCTTAGAAATCAACATGTCAGGATGGTTTTGTGCTGTTTTCTGCTGGAACTGACTCAATGCTTTGACCCAGAGTGCTGGGGGCTGGCTTGGAGAGGATGTGCTGTGAGATTACCCCCCCTGAAAAATGTGAAAAATGCATGTTTTAGGAGGATCACAGGTCTCAACCCAAAAGCTGCACATTTCCCTCTTTGCCCAGGAAANCTTTCATTTTCTCTTTGTCTGCTCTTTATGTTCCTTTCAGCCTCTTGGTGGGGTTGTCATTGCCTGCTGGAAAAGGGGCTGGCCCAGCTTCCAGTGCCATTTCTGTGAGGGATGTGCTGGGAAATGTGCATTTGATTGGAATGATGTTCCTGACACTCCTCACCCACAACATCCCCTGCTCTGTGCTTCTCCCTCAGCAGAAAACTCTGCTTTCATCTGGGGGATTTTAATTTCTCTTACACTTACTGTGTGTGCCAGCTCCAGAGCCCAACCCACTGGGAAAATACAGGCAATGGGAAGTTGTCCTTGTTTAGTATGTAATTTATTTTTTCCTTGTAAAAACCCTGCAGCCAAAATATCTGCTCTGTTTGGTTTTGGGATTTGTTTTGTGGGGTGGGGAGACTTAGGATGAGCAGTCAGGCTTGGAGCTGCTTTGTATTTAAGGGCAAAACAAACAATTTGGTGGTGTTGGATGTAAAAGTTTGTGCATGAGATTGGGTTTGGGAATATACTTGGGTCCATTATTCATCATTTCTTTTGTAGGAAGTATCCTACAAGGGGTTATCCTTAAGGAGGTGACACCTCTGCCCCCAGCTGAAAGCTGTGAGGAGTGAGAGAGGGGAAATATTCACAGCAGCAAAAACCTTTTGGTTGGAACAATTAGAAAATTGATGCCAAAACCCAAATACTGTGCAGAGAGCCAAGTGTTCCCCAGCTCCCAAACCCAAAGCACATTTTGGGAAAGGCTGAGCTGGGGAGCTTGTGCAGCTCTGTGCATCCCTGGTCCTCCTTTTGTTTCCATGGCAGCACAAAGGATAACACTGCTGCTGCAGCTGCCAGATGCTGCTGGGGAGAGATTACAGCTTTGACCTAAATATCTCTTTAATACAGTTCTCAGTTACTGGGAGAGGCTTTTCAGATGTCACAGATAAGGGAGGCTCTGATGAGCACAGGCTGGGATTCCTGGTGCCTGAACTGCTCAGGGCTCAGCTTCGTTCTCCTCTTTGGAATTAGGAATTGGGCATGGCCAGAGATAAATCTGCCCAATATCAAACATTTCTGCTGGGGCTGGTGGGGTTTTATCTATCCTGACAGGGATGGGAGGAGCCCTGGGCTGCCAGCTCCTGAAATCCCTCTGGGTTTGGGGCTGGCATTGAATTCTCTGTGGCACTTTGGTGGTTTGCTCTGCAGCATGGGCATTGCTGCTGTTGGTGAGGTGTAAATGGAGATTGTGCTGCCACAGGAGGAGCAGGGCAGGGAGCTGCAATGCTGCTCTCTGTCTGAACTGCCTGAGAATTATAAATTACACATCTGCAGCTCAGGAAGGAAAAAAGGGACTGCTTGGAGCTGGGTGCTTGCAGCAGTAATTTCATAGAATCCATGATTCTGTCACAATGAGCAGGGAGGAAATAAAACCTTAAATCTTCCTGGTGGGTTTTCTAAAGGTTTTATTTGTTCCTGCTTTGTGGTTATTGTTTGGTGTAATGGAACAGAGTGAATAAGCAGAGAGGACTCATAGAAAAAACTGATTTGAAAAACCCAAATACAACAGGTATAAAAATTCATAGAATTCCAGGGTGATTTGTGTTGGAAGGGACCTTAAAGCCCAGGCAGTTCCACCCCCTGCCATGGGCAGGAACACCTCCCACCCATAAAGGGTGCTCAGAGCCCCATAAAACATAGAAAAAAGAACCTTTTGAAACATGACACGATCTTCCAGATAATATTTTATACAAAGCTTAGAAATCAACATGTCAGGATGGTTTTGTGCTGTTTTCTGCTGGAACTGACTCAATGCTTTGACCCAGAGTGCTGGGGGCTGGCTTGGAGAGGATGTGCTGTGAGATTACCCCCCCTGAAAAATGTGAAAAATGCATGTTTTAGGAGGATCACAGGTCTCAACCCAAAAGCTGCACATTTCCCTCTTTGCCCAGGAAATCAGCACAGGAGCTTTGGGAAATAGATCCTGAAAGTGCTGCTTTGATACAGCTCCAAGAGAGCCATGTGTGGCCTTCTCTGCATCCTTGTGGGCAAGTGGGAGCTTGTAGGAATATTTTCTGTGCCAGTTCACTCTCAGGTTTTGATTTCAAAGCAGAAGAAACTCTAAATATTGCTTGTAATGCAGGAATGATTGAAGGGGGAGAGCAGCACGTGATGTGGCTGTTGGCGCTTTTAATTCATCCCCCTGTTTTTGAGGGCTCTTGTTCTTAGCAAAAATCATCTTTAGCTGAGAGTTTGCAGAGAAACCCCTTGGCTTTTCCATATTTTATTTATTTACAGCTTTTCCTCATTTAGAGGGACAGCAATGTAACGTTGGGATTGCCTGAGGGAAGATTTTGCTGAGAAACTTTCCAAGAATTATGAAAGACTTAAATCCTTTCATCCTGCAGAGATATCTGCCCAGTGGTGAGGAAAGCCCTCACCACTCCTTTTGCCACTGGGTTTCCTTCTGGATCAGAGGAAGAGAAAGCTCTGAGCCTCTCAGCTTCCTGCTTGTCAAGGGTGAGAGATTTGGGTGCAAAAAGGGCAGAACAAGGTCAGTGGAACAAGGCTGGTGATGGGCAGGATGTGCTGGCACTGCACAGGGCTGCTTAATATTGGGGCTGCCCTAAAATAATGATAAACAGCCAGACTGCTCTGGCTGCTGGGATGGTCCCAGAGGGTGGAGAGGGTGCTGTAAATCTGACTGGCCCCAGCTTTTAGAACCTTTTCCTCAGAGCTCCCATCCATACTCATGGAATCATGGCAGCAAATTGAATTAATCAGCAGCAGGTAAGCTCCTGCCTTGCTGCTGCTGATTAATGCAACTTACTGTCACGATTCCATGACAGTAAATGGAGTTTATTTAGGAGAGGGTTTCCAGTGTGAAAACTCAGGGATGGGATGAGCCAGAGTGCTGCACTCAGGACAGCCAGGCCCTTGCTGGGGTCACTGCTGGGAAACATTTCTGGTTTTCGTGCCTTCCCTCCTCTTTTCTGAGCCATGGGTGCTGGGATTGGCCTTGACCCTGTGTTCTCTCATTTGCATTGTTTTGCTGAGATTTATTTAGATTTCAGTGGTCATTCCTGCATTTGAAGAAGTAGATTTTTCTGTTGGGAAATTCTAAGCAGGGCTTTTAAATATGGAATACTGGAACAGTCAGGCCTTGGGGTCAGCTGCACTCCTGTGCCATGGGGTGCATGGACCTGGGCCCCTGCCCTCTCCAAACCCCAGGATTCCACCCCAGGAGGTGTTGGCCCATCCCTGGAAGTGTCCAGGGCCAGGTTGGACAGGTTCCTGGGATGTTGGAGATGTCCCTGCTCATGGTGGAGTGGATGAGCTTTAAGGTTGTTTCCAACCCCAAACTACACAGTGACCCTAAAACCCCTAAAGTGACCCCAAAACAGCAAATCCAAACCCCTAAACTGACCCCAAACCCTGCATGGGGGTCCCAAACTGACCCAAAACAGCAAATCCAAACCCCAAACTGACCCCAAACCCCTCATGGGGATCTGGGATTCATGTGGTGGAACCAACATCTCATTCTTAATACTGGAATTAAGAAGGTTCCTCTGGATGGGGCTGAGTTACTAAACTGAAGTTTTAAAATAGGTGAGGATCCTCTTGGGAGTTTGTGCTTTGCTGTAGTGGTAGAAATGAAAAGAGAAGAATTGAGGAAAAAAATAATGAAGACTTCTGTTGTGGCAAAGTCAAACTGGAGAAGGAAATGCAGCTTCAATGATCTTGGTGCACGTTTTAAGAAGACACAAGTGACACCATGGATATTTGAAGCTTTTGATCAGTGGTGCAGAAATGAAAGGAGCAGCAGATGCAAGTGTGATTAATTATTGACAAAAGCCATTTCTTGCATGTGTGGAGCCTGCAGTGGGATGTGGAGGTTGAGTTCACTGGAATTCCAGGGCTGGGCAGTAATGCAAACAAGACCCCAGCTCATCAGCTTCATCCATGTGGTTCTGTTTATTATGCAAATCTCTTCCAATGAGTTTAATCAGCATGTGGTGCTGGGGGGTGGCAGCTTCAGAGGATTTTTGTGGGCTCTGCATGCTCCAGTTTGATGGATCCAATGGTTCATGCTGTAGCTCTAAGTCAGTTTTCTTTATGTAGCAAAATAATCCCCAAACCTGTTTGTCACATTCTATCTGTGAGTGTTTGATCTTTTCACCTTGACTTCTAGGAATAAATCAGTTTTTCCTGAGATATTCCCAGGAGGAATTGGGCAGAGGCTGCTTCCATGTCCATCCCAATGATGGCACACAAACCTCACGCTGCAGAATAGACCAGGTGCTGTTTTGTGCCACATTCTGTGTTGAGCTGTGGTAATTCCTTCTAAACATGCCAGTGTAGAGCAATCTCATGGATCTCCTAACAGAAACAAGTTGGTTTTATTTTTTTAAAGGGCACTGGGAGACCTTATGTAAATTAATTGCAAATTAGGGATAATAGAAGTGGGAGATTTTAGTTAAAATCTAAATAAGTTGGGTTGAGGTCAAGGTGTTTGGGTTTTTGGTGTGAGGGTCGGTTTTGTTTGTTTGGGGTTTTTTGGGCTTTTTTTGGTTGGTTTTTTTTTTTGGTTTGTTTGTTTAACAAGCATATTTTGGCAATAAAATGGAATTTCAACCATTCTGAAGTATTTTGGATGCTCAAAACCTGTGTGGGGGCAGGAACCAAGTGCTTTAGTAAAAAGGGGAAGGTGGCTTTGTCAAGAACTCTAGCGCCTTGTCAAGTGAATTTTATTTTGTTTCTTGTATTGGTAATTGGGACTAAAATGCACATACTGCCCATGTTGAGGGTCCTTGAGATCTGATACGGTGTTGGAAGGTCCTGGTGTGGGATTTTGGTGCATTTTTATGAAAGAAGAACCAAGTAGGAGGAATAAATTCAAGACCTTGGGCTGGGTCATCCTTCCTTTCTGCAGCTGCTCACCTTCTGCTTTGTCTTTTGGCCTCTGTACTTTTTGGGATTTCAGCTTTCATTGCCTCCCTAGTTTGTCCTTTTGGAAAGCACAGGGGTTCCAAAATAATATTTTAAAAGGTTTTTATTATAGAGAAAAGTGGCAGGATTTGTGATGTTCTTGTTACCCTTGTGCAGCTCCCCTTTGGCTTGGCAGGTTTTATTTTTGCAGATCTCCAGGTCAGCAGCAGTGATTTGCTCACTCACCATTCTTTAATCTCCCATGGTGATAAAATCCGGTGGTTCTCTTGCATGGAAGCTTGTTGACATTTAATGGGGAGCTGTCCCAGTTTGTTTCACACACCTAAACCTCCACAAGTCAGGGATAAGAGGCTGATGGTTTTCCTTGACTCCTGAGAGTCTGGAGCTGAGCTGGAACCTCCTCATCCCCTTCAGCCCTGGCTGCTCCTTCCCAAACCCACAGCAAACCATGGGAGCTGATGGTTTCCTGGTAGGGCAGGGATGTTTCCCCCAGTACCCACTCCAAAGCTCCCCATCCCATTGCTCCCTGTCTGGGCAAACATTCCTGCCCCCAGGAAGGCAGGAGAACATCCCAGACCAGCTGTGGTCCCTTTGGAATGCCTCAAGCATTTCCATTGCCCAAATGGAAACTGCTGCTGATTCTGGGCCCATCTCAAGTTCTGGGTGTGCTACAGAAAGGTTCATTTTCCCCTTTCCCCTTTCCCCTTTCCCCTTTCCCCTTTCCCCTTATTTTCCTTTCCCTTTCCCCTTCTTTGATCCAGTGGGAGTTCAGGCCATGGAAGAGGAGCTGCATGAGCACAGGGTCTTCTCTTGCACCTGCAATGCCAAAGGTTAAACCAAATTTCCCTGTGAGCTTTGCTTTTCCTTCCCCTGCCCGTGAGTGTGTGGGAGGCAGCTCATGCCTGCATCAAAATACTGATTATTCTCCCTGTGTTCTCATACAGGGTTTATTCACAGCTGGAGTACAAAGGAGTGTGTTAGGTAAAACTGGAGGAGGTTTCCTTATTCCTGCCTAAGAGATCTTTTTGGGCTGTTGAGGCAAAAGCAATATATTTAATGGAGATAAAGTGGAAAACACAAGTTTGCTTTGTGATTGTTTTTAGGTGGGTGCTGGGAGAGCTTGGAGGGTTTCTGGAGTCGCTGAGGGTCACATCTGGAGTAGGAAATTGCCTCCAATTTCTTAACTCTCCAGATGAAAAAAATGAAATGGAACAGCCTTCTCCTGCTGCTGCTGGGTGCACTGGAGAGGAAGCAGTGGCTGGCAGGACCCTGAGAGGGTTATTTAAAACCAGGGTGGTTTGAACCTTGCAGCTCTTATCTCCTGTGGGCTCAGGGACTGATTGGAGCACCAGGAACCTCAGTGCTGCTCCATTTCTGTGGGCTTGGAGCTGATCTGCTCAGCAGGAGCATCCTGTGCAGCACAGGTTGTGCAGGGGCTAAATCAGCACCCACACTGGGTTTGTAACACAAACATCACTCTCTGCTTGCTTACAGCTGACCAGGCCTTTATGGAAGGAGCAAAATGATAAATGTTTTTAAATACAGAAAAATGGAGCCTTATTTCAGTTCTTTGGTGTGGCATTATCAGTGAGGCAGGAGCCAGGTGCAGCCCAAAGAGCTCAATTTCTGTGATAAACCTGCCTTTCTTCAAGGAATCAACCCCTGCCACGAGTAGTTTTTAATTAATTCTGTAGTAAATGGCTCTGTGGTTTATTTCTGCCTAGATTACACTCCTGAAAAAATGGTGTGTTTGAGGAATAAAGAGATTCTGCCCTGCCTGAGCAGGGCTGTTCCCACTGACTGTGGCTGCTGCAGCTGCTGACATGAAATGTGATGTGCAGCAGGAAACAACAGGTGTCAGAGCCAGCACATTGCCTGATTTACCTGAGGGCAGAAGTGACTGCAGCTGCAGTGGTGACATGAATGGGACAAACTTTTCCTGTGGATGGGAAATGGTTTAACCAGGTACACACTGGGAGAGCCTTTGCTCTAACTGGAGTGACTTTGAGCTCTGGGAGCACCTGCTGCTGGCAGCAGATCTGTGCAGAATGGGAGTTTTTGGGATTTTTATACAATTTCCCTGGTTTTTGTCATGTTGGACTGTCAGCCTCTCAGGAATCAGACCTTTGGTCTCACATTCCCAAAGCTGTGGCATGAAATTGTGTGCAGCAGAGCATGAAATGTCATTATCCTGATGTTGGGAATGTTCTTATTTTTCACAGATGCCTTTGTGAACAGCCAGGAATGGACCCTGAGCCGCTCTGTGCCCGAGCTGAAAGTGGTGAGTTTGTGTTTGCTCCTGCCTGGGACATGCTGGGAATGTCACACACCACTGGGGACCTCCCAGGCTTCACCCCAGCTGCTGCTGGGGCAAAATGTAAAAAACAGTTTAATAAGTAAAGGATTTTTCCTTTAAATATCTCTTATAGACTCAGAAGGGTTGGGATTGGGAGGGACGTCAAAGCTCATCCCATTCCAGGGACACCTCCCACTACCCCAGGCTGCTCCAAGCCCCCTCCAACCTGACCCTGAACACTTCCAGGGCTGAGGTTACCTTCATCTATATTCAATATTCATTTTACTCATACTTCAGAGATCTCTCAGTGTTTTATTGCTGCTGGAATTTGTTCTGCTCCATGAACCAGCTTCCAGGGGGGATCTTCTCAACAGGGAAGTCTTAGGAGAGCAGTGGAAGTTAGCAGCTGACATGTAAAGCTCATTTTATCTCCCCAATATAAGTTTCCATGATTTCAAGGAGCAAATGTCTGTTCTCCCTCTCTTTAAAGAATTTAAAGCTTTTCCCAAAATCTGAGTTGATAGTAGTGTTTTATGGAGGTGAGAGAATCTGCAAGGCCACTCTTAGCAGGGTAAATGCACTTTTAATAGAGGCATTTTAATGGCAGCAGCATCCTCACAACTGCAGTTCTGTGGCTGCTTTGATTTTAGCAGCACTCAAGGGGAGTGCAAGAAAAACCTGGCAGTCAGTGGATGTAATTCAGGATGTAATTCCTGAATCCTAATTCAGGAAGGGTCTCCAGGTTTTGTTAAACAGATGGTGTCATTTGGAAGGCCCCAAATGCAATGAAAAACCAGGAATTCAGGACTGGGAGTAGCTGGCTTCTCCTGGGTTTCCTTGGCCATCCCTTCCCCTCCTCTGAGCCCTGCTAATTCTCAGCACCCCCAAGGAAACTGGGAATTGCAGGTGAGAGCAGAGCTGTAGGCACTCCATGCTGGGATTCAAGGCACAAACCATTGCTGAGCACCAGCTGATAGTCTCAGGGTACATTTTCCTCTTGTGCCAGCCTGGCTGCACCATGTGAGAGTTCCCTTGGGTGTCCTGCCCCTGACCTGCCTGAAGCAGGGCTGGGAAATTTCAGATTTCAGCTGTGTGGCTGCTGCAGAGAATGGATTTGCAGTGGTCAGTGTGCCACAGGAGCTGCCCGAGGGGAAAAGCACAACTGCTGCTGTTACAAAAATAATAATTTGATTATAGCCCTGCAAATGATGGCAGCCAGCAGCACCAGCTGTGCCTGTGAGCTTGTGCTCCAAGAGGAAGGGTAAATTAGGGAGCCCAGCTGAAATCAGCTCTGCCTTTCCTGCACATCTGCCCCTGGGGAGGGCTCGGGGCTGTGGGTCCCCCCTGCCATTCCCTCACTTCAGCCTCATCCTGCGTGCTCCCGGGGCTGAGGAACACCAGGGCCATGCTAAAGGGAGAGGTGGTCCTCCTGTACAGGCTGGGAGGTCCTTAAATGTATTATTGTTGTTATTTATCTTTGGTTTATTTCTAGAGTGGCTGTGTTGTACCCTTTGGGCTCTGCAGAATTTTAAAGGGAACAGAAACTGGCTCTGGGAGAGCAGAGAGAGCCCCCAGGGCTGCAATAAAGGAAGGAGGTATTTCTCAGTGTGCCTCTGAGGAAAGAACAGCAGTCTTTGCCTCCTTTCTTTAGCTTGGTTTCCTTCCAGCGCTCTGAAGGACATTCAAGGCCACCTTGGAGGGGTTTGGAGCAGCCTGGGGTAGTGGGAGGTGTCCCTGCCCATGGCAGTGGAGGGATGGGATGGGCTTGGAGGTCCCTTCCAGCCCAAACCAGTCTGGGATTCTGTAACTGGTTCCTGCTGATCCAGTACTTGGGTTTTACTTATGGATTTTGGTGCTTTTAATGTGGCCAAGAGCTTGGTGAGACCTCTGCCTTTGGTGTCCCTGGCTCCTGTTTGCTCAAATGTTAAATGAGGATGTGTTAGGCAGAATAAACATGCAAGATTTCTGCATAAAATCACCAAATTTCTTGCAAAAAAATCTGCAAAGTGCAGTCAGGCTCCTCTCCTGGACAGCTTTAAAATGCCAAGTGCCATCAGTACAGTTCCTGATTTTCCCCATCAGGCTTTAGGAGGTGTGGGCAAAGTGGCTGGGGTTTGTTTTACAGCATGTCTGGCACATGGAAATAAATGATTCAGTGTTGCACAAGTCAGAACTGAAAAGAGCAGTGACTTGGAGCTGAATTTTCTCCTCCCTGAGCTGGGTTAGGGTGGTATTTTTGTTCCTTAACATGCTTGTCATAACTTGGTGCATTTCAGACATATCCATAAATAAATGGAGATGACTGGGATTGTTTGTGTGTAAAGCAGGGGGGAGAGGAATATGACTGCTGTGAAAACAGGCTGGCATTTTTGTCATGCTGTGGGGGATCAGCCTTAAAGCAAATATTAATGCTGACAAACAGAGAAACTGTATCAGAAGTCAGATTTTTTTTCCCAGTGTGGAATTTATTGCTCCTACTTTGTAGGAATGTGTCAGAGAACCTGAAGTGCTGTCAGATGGTGTGACCTGGTATGACCTTTGGGATATTAAAAACAATTAATATATAAAATTCTGTTCTTGAATCTTGATGTCTTTTAAATTTTGGGGTCTCTGGATAGAATGACATCCCAGCCACGGGATGTTGCCTCTGAGTGGACCCCCAGGTTGATGCTGTTTTGTTCTCCCTGCCAGTTACAGTTTTGGCACGAGTGTACTAGAAAATAAAATTAATTTCCATCTAATCACTTGAAGTGAAGGTTTCACTGGAAAATTGTTGTCTTGGCCACATGTGTAGACCATGAAAAATCCAGTTCAGCTTTCACACACTAAAATAACTGTTTTTCAGTGGTGAATCCTGAATGGGGGGGGGACTTTGTACATTGTTGTAGGCAAAAAAAAAAGGGAAGGAGCCTCTCCTTGGGAAGATTTGTGTGGAAGGAGAGCTGGTGTCACTTTAGCTTTGTGTGGAAGGGGAGCTGGTGTCACTTTGGGGATGACAGGAGGTGCCAGGGCCAAGCTGTTTGCTCACCCTCAGCTCTCAGTGGGTTTGTGGCATGAGGGAGAGTAGACAAACGTCCTGCAGCTCATGAGCATGTAATGGAGGGAAAAGGCATTAATGGGAGAGGTTGCTGCATGTCCTGGGGTGAGGGACACGTGTTGGAGATGTCATTTTCTCCCCGTGACTCATCCCAGCATCCCACCCTCCCTCCCTGCCCTGCTGCCCACACTGTGGGAGCAGCCCCAGGCAGGGGCAGTTTGGGGTGCCAGCACACCTGGCTGGGTCCCAGCAAGGCAGTTTTGGTAAGGAGGGTGCTGTCCTGCCAGCTGGGGCTGAGCAGATGGGATGGGGTGAGAAGATGGGGCACACAGTGTGCAGCTCGTGGCTGCTGCCTGGGCCCTCTGGCAATCGCAGGCAGATCAGCAGAGTTCATCTTCTCTCCAGGGACCTTCTGTTCCCAACCTCTGGTGAGGGTCACGTAAACAGCAGAGAGCAGAGCAGGCTGGGCTTGTTTCAGAGGGGAGAGAAGCTTCCATCACCTCCCTCCCCCAAGAAGGCAGCACGGTGTCCTCAGCTCTGTGCTCCCCTTTAAAGCCATGAACCCCAAATCTCCTCCAGCCCTTGGGCTTTGAGCACCTCCAGGAAGAAAACTCTGTGGGGTTGGGCTGAAATATTTCCCTGGGAGGGTGGGGAGGCCCTGGCACAGGGTGACCCATCCCTGGCAGTGTCCAAGGCCAGGTTGGGCAGGGTTTGGAGCACCCTGGGATAGTGGAACAAGATCATCTCAGGTCCCCCCACCCCAAACCACTGCTGTTCATAACCTCACCCTGATTAAACCCTACACTCCTGACCATCCTGGCTATCTTCTCAGCGGCCCTAGGAGGATGAATAGGACTCAACCAAACACAAATTGAAAAATCCTAGCTTTTTCTTCTATCTCCCACCTAGGCTGAATAGCAATCATTATTATCAACAACCCTAAACTTACCCTCCTCACCTTCTACCTATACGCTGTAATAATGCAACCGGCTCCCTCACACTGAACACAATCAAAGTTTATTTATCTCTTGGCACATTTTGCTCTGTGTCTGTTGCTTGGGGTGTTATTCCACGTGAAGATTTTGCCTGAAGACACAGCTTTCTGCAGGGATGGCTTGCAGCTGAGTTCTCTGTTGCTTTCTTTCCGTGTTGCGTGCAGGGGATCGTGGGGAACCTGGCGAGCGGGAAGTCGGCGCTGGTGCACCGCTACCTGACCGGCACCTATGTCCAGGAGGAGTCACCTGAAGGTAGGTGCATCCACAGCTCCCAGCCTGCTTTCCCCCCACAAACCACATCCTTGCTCATTTTTGATCATGCAGAAATTATTTTAAAAAAATCCCATGTGCTATTCAAAATGCATGGGGATTTTTGCTTTAACACTCTCCAGAGCGGGCTAAGTATGCACAATAAAATTGTGGATTTTCCATCCTTTAAGTACTTTGCTTTGCATCCTTTAAATGCTTTGGCCCCCAGTGAGTGTCCAAATGGGAATTAGTCCTGATGGAGAGGAGTTGGCTGCTCTCAGTAGTGCTGCTGCTTTCACTTGGGCTGTTGAAAGCCTCAGTTACTGTCTGTAGTGGTGGGTTTCTTGTTAGGAGAATAAAAATCTTCACCTAAAAATGTGTATCTTACTTATTGTTTAATGTATTAAATATTTATGGTTTTTTAAAAAGTGTTTTTATGGCATAGAAAATTAATTTGTACGCTATAGTGTTTAACATTAATCCCAGTTTATAGCTTGAAATCAAAAATTATCACAGTACCTTATCAAGGTTTATCTTACAGTAAATGCTTTTTTGATTATTTTTCTTTATCTGTTCTCCGTATGAACTTTTAAATCCAACTCTGAGACACTGAATTTCTGGTTCCTTCTTTCCCTTACTGGCTGTTCCCTTCTTTGCAGATATGGATGCAGGTAACTATACATTGTCTTCATGGCAGCTCCTGTTTGGAAGGGCCAGATGGTGGTTTCTGTACTAGAGCGTTTTCCCCCCTTGTTTTGTGTATCATTTTGAGTTGTTCCCTTTTGATTTCAAGTCTTTAGTGCATCTCACCGTTGTTGTCTCTTGCTGTAGTTGTCTCTTCAGCAGTAGTTTGTAGTTTCATGCATCTCTGATAACATTTGTTTCTAATTAACTCTTACCACAGGAAGCTGGTTCAGCTTGGTAGTTGACATTTTAACAGCCTGGGATTGGATTTAAAGTGGGAGGAGAGGGGAAGGGAGGGATGGACAAGGAATTTTCCTGTGGAGCTGCACTGACACTGAGCTCCTGCAGTTTGTAAGTTTGCCCTGAATGATTTTGCTGGTTTGTAGCTAGGGCTGACAATAATAATTGATGGTAGCAATTGAGGCTGTGCACAGAAGTGTGTGTGGATCAGCTTGTGGCTGCTGATAGTGAGAAATGCTGACAGAGGCTGCTGAGGCACTGAGTGCAGCAAATCTTCAGCAAAAATCACTGTCTTGACAGATCTCTTCCTCCACTTCATGAACAGAGGATATTTGGTTTTGTTTTTGGGGGTTTTTTCTCTTGGAAGATTCAAATCTCCTGACTGTTGACAGGGCTAGCCCTCCTCTCCTCCTAAAGGATGAATATTTTAGGTGATATTCCTTGGGAGTGTTGCCATCTGTCCTCTTTGTCTTGAAGGATTTTTATTTACATTGCTAGAGTGACGTTGGGACTGTTTTTCCTGCAAGGATTAGATGACAAAAGCTGTGTCAAATCATTTCTGTGCACATAAGTGTGCCTGACAAGCCTCACTAATGACACTGTTGCATTTCATTAACAGGAGGAAAACTGGAATAATTAAGAGCTCTGATTTGCCTTGTGAGGGATCAGGTCAAGGTTTCCAATCAAGTCAGCATGAAAGGAAATTCAACCCACATAAATTACCCTCAGTAAACATGTGCAGGGGGGATTTGGTAGTGTTTTACTTCTCTGTCAGAGAATCACAGGAGCGCACAGGGGTTTGGGTTGGAATGGCCTTTAAAGCTCACTCTGTTCCACCCCTGCCATGGGCAGGGACATTTTCCACTATCCCAGGGTGCTCCAAGCCCCCTTTAATATGGTCCTGAGCACTTTTAGGTCCTTCAAACAAGTTCCTAGAAAGCCCTTCATGCTGGAGACCCTTATGGATCCTCCTCTCTCTCCTTTCCTGAGGGACTATAAATGTGTCAGGCTGTTAAATTGGATAAAGAAGAGGATGCATGTTGGATGTGAAGGTGTCAGCTGCTTGATCAGTTAAGGAAAACCTGAGTTTACTGGCTTAGAATGGCTTCCTAACAGCTAAATTTAACAGGCATCATAAAATCAGTTCCTAATGGGTGAGGTGATGGATATTTGCTTCATGTGCAAGTTGTGATTAGGGCCAGGGGCTGCTATTTCTGCTCTCCTCTGCCTCTAAATTGCTGCAATTACCAGGAAACCTGCCCTGCATCCACATCTCCTGCAGGCCTTGAGGGCTCCAGCATCCCAGGAAATGAATTTGAGCCATGTAAAGATGGTTTCAGGTTTCCTTCAGCTCTCCCAGTGAGAGATTTCTCTGTGCCCATCCCCACCTCCCCACCAGGAGGAGGAACCTGCACTTCACCCTGCACTTCTCTCTCACTGCCTGCCCCAGTTTTGATTTCTGCTCAGAACTTTTCAGTCCCTCCGGTGTTTGCAACTTGCAAACCTTTGTTTTCTCAAAGAGTAAGTTTTTATAAGGAAGAAAAAGGGCCTTGAGAGTTTTCCTTTGCATATTTAACATACGCTCAGCTGTGCTGCTGAGTGACACATTTTAAATCAGATGTAAGAAAAGCGGCAATGTGTTACCCTGCTGTCAGGAGGGAATTTCAGTACTCTGGGACTTTTCAGGTTTTTTTCTGTGATGATACAAGAAGGAAATTGTTGTAGATACATACTTTAATACTGGCTTTTTGCAAATATTAAAATGGATTCTATATGTGTGATGTTACAGTAACTTTGTTATGAAGATCTAGTTTTTATTTCTGTTGTTAATTAAGCTTAGCCATAGTAGTGAAATAGCTGATATAAGTATGAATACCTACTTAGATAACCTCTAATAAACATGTAAAGAAGACACCTACTACAAATATGCCAGCTATCAACACTCAATGTCTGAAGGCACTGTAGACCAAAGCCCAAAAACTGGAGGTGATAAGAACAAGACTAAAGATATGTTTTAAGCCTAAAACCATAACCAAAGAATACCCATACTCTAAAAAAAGACCCAAAAGGAAAATTTACTAAACAGTTCTTAGAACATGTGAACTGATGTAAAGAAAAGTTTACTATGCAAAGGAGCCTATGAATATACAACAAGCTGATACAAAAGAAAAAGTATTTAAAGAGTATCCCCAAAGATAACAGTGTGCTCTTAGCTGTAATAACCTTTACTCTATAATCCTTATCTCCTATTATCCTTTATTAGACTGTTTAAATTTTCACAAGAAAGTAAATGTGTTTTTCACAGAAATTATGGGAGATAAGGAGTCCTAGGGATTTGTGATCTTCTAAGGACCTTCTAAGCAATTGGAATAAAAACTGCTTTACCTGCTGAAACAACAGGTGAGCTGTGGGAAATGTTGTGGCTTATTTCCCCCATCAGAATCTGAATTCTTTGTGGCTTTATTTCCCCCATCCAGAATAGAATTCTGCCTGTAGGAGCCAAGTGAGATGTCATCCGTATGTGGAATTTGAGACTGAATTCCTTGCAGACCAAGGTGAACTGAAGTTTACAGGAGTAGTGAATGGCAGGAGGATTCTGTTACTTGTTTGGGTTTTTGTTTCCAAAAAGCCACAGAGGTGTGAAACATGACTTAAAGGCTTTTCCACATCTCTGGCATGTCTGTGAATATTTAAAGTCATGTCATGATTATTTCAGTACTTTGTTTTCCAGTGAGTCTAATAAAACAAAACAAAAAAAAGACAAACTGTGGCCCAGGCTGGGATGACAAAAAAGGAGTTTTTTTCCTCTATGTACTCTGGGATATATTTAAGAGTAATATATTCATTTCACGTGGAGTAATTATTTTTAGTGTTTTAAAAAGCATAAAAGCCGTCCACCATCCCAAGTAGCTGTTGCAGTCAGGGGAGGTTTCATCTCTCTTTGTGAAGGAACTTACACTGGAAATCAAATTTCCCTCAGTAAAAGATACAGAATAAAGCCTTTAATGTGTTTTTCAGAAAGCTGTGATCATTTACTCTCTTTCCAAATTTGACCTAAAATATTTTTATGCTGTTTCAGCCTTCACCACATAACTTTTTCAGTGCCACAGTGAGTAGTGTGTCACTTGAGCAATGATCATGTTTAATATTAAAATACCAAATGAAGTGTCACCCTCAGCCTTTCCTTTGAAGCATGTCATGAAAATAAGTTGGCAGCCTGTAACAAAAGCATGCACTGATCTTCAAGCCTTTTCCAACCTCAAGGATTCTGATTCTGTGTAGAAATTCCATTGTGAGGGGTGCATGTCCGTGTTTTTCAGTTTGTCTCGAGTAACTATTCTTGTCTGCTGCTTCCTCAGCAAAGGGTAATTATGCAAGGAGGATTGAGGAAGAGTGCTTTAAAATTTCAGCTGCTGTTGTTCACATCCTCTTAAGAGATTTTCTGCTGGCCACAGACCCTTACACAATGTGGATGCAGAAAGTTCAGCCATAATCTATGAACTGGGCTGACCTGCCAGGTGCTTTCATTCAGGTCTGAGCCTGGCCTGCATCCAGGAGTGTGGACCTGCTTCACCTGGGAACAAAACCCAAAGGGATCAAAAAAGGGATAAAACCACTGCCCTATGGCTGGATGTGTTCAAGGCCAGGCTTGGGCACTCTGGGGTGGTGGAATGGGATGGGCTTTAAAGGCCCTTCCAGCCCAAACCGCTCTGGGATCTTTCTTTGCTTGCTGGGGTTGTGCTGGGAGATTTATCCTTAGGCTGGGGTCAGGGTTTGTGTTTTGGGTTGAACAGAACATGGGGGCTGCAGCAGAACTGGGCAATTTGTCCCCTGTGCAGCCCTGGGGCTCCTGTCCCCTTCTCCACATGGTTCAGGCAGTTCTGCCTGCTGTGAACAATCAGGTTCCTGAGGCTCCCACTCCCTTTACAGAAGCCATTGCTATTTTTATCCAGTTAATATGTCTCAGATACGTAGGAAGGCCATATTTACTGATCTTTGATGAGTAAAGAGAGGATGTGTCCCAGACTAATCTGTGAGCTCTGTTCTCAGTGAGCAGCTGGCTGCAATGGAAATGGGGAGCAGAGAAATGTGTCCTGTGAGGATGTGCTTGGTGCTCTCCCTGCAATCACTCATGCCTTTTCCTTCAGCGTTTTCTGGAATGCCAGAAAATCCCATCATACATGTAAGAATTTACACAGAGAGGCTTTGCAAGAATCCCAACATGAGTTTAAAAAAGCCACATAAACCTTAAACCATTTTGTGGTTCTTGGACTGCAAAACCCGAGGAAGCAGAAATTTTCTGTGCTGGTTTCAAATCCTTGGTGCAGTTTTCAGGAGCCCCCTCAGCACTTTGGGGCAGATGAAGGTTTTTTTTTTTGGCCTGCAAACCCACAGGCAGGCTCTGTCTTGTGTTTAGAAGCCAGTGATGACTTGGGACATGTGTTTCAAAATTACCTCTTTCCAGTTCTTTGTCTGCCTTTTTGCTGTAATAGCAGCGAGTGATTATTTTTATTTGGCATTTCACGCTGACACCCAGCTCTAAACCAACACTTGTCTCTTTTTTGATCCCTTTAAAGCACTGCTGCAGAGGGTTCTCTTGGGCTTTTGGAGCCTTTCAGGCTCAGCATAAAAGGGGGTGTTTATGCATTCTGCCCTCTCCCCTCTGGAGCCCTTCCCTCTCCTCACCCTCCTGGGACTGCCTGTGTGGGTTAGAGGGAAAAAAATCCCTTTGAAAACCTCTCTGTTCCAGCTGTCAGCTTGGGGACTGCTTCAAGTGTCACACAAATGAGGGGCTCTGTTAATTAAAGGAAAAAACTCAAGTATTTGCTCTTTAGGAGGTGCTGAGGAAGCAGGTTGCCAGAAAAGCTTCCCTTTTAGGTTGTGTTCCCTGAGGGTCCTCGAGGTGTTCTCTTTACCACCTTGAGTGGCCAGGGGTTTTTGAGAAATAATGTCTGCGGCATTGGTGTGCTCCTCTGAGGGCTGTGTCTCTGGGACAAACTGTAAAGCAGATTTATAGAACTTCTCTGACAACTTCAGGCTCTTCACAGGAGTAAAAGTGACTTCTCCCAATAGTGGGTGATGCTGCAAGAGGAAATGGCCTCGAGTTGTGCCCAGGGAGGTTTAGGTCGGGCAGGAAGGAAAAGTTTTTCACCAAAGGGGTTGTTAGGCACTGGGACAGGCTCTTCTGGGCAGTGGGGGAATCGTTGGAAATGTTAAAAATTACCATGTGGATGTGGCACTGGGGCCAGGGGTCAGAGGTGGCCCTGGCAGTGCTGGGTGGGATCACACTGGTGATGTCTGAGGGCTTTTCCAGCCCAAACTCCTCTGGCATTCCATGACTTTGGGTCTCCGCGGCTCTCTGCTGCTTTTGAAGCCAGTTCAGAGTGGCTCCTGCTGGACCTCCCTGTGCTTTTATTTCTCAAATATTTCTCAAATGCTCCTTCTGGATGTATTACAAAATCACAGCCCACTGTTTCACTCTTGATCTCAAAGCCAGGTTTTAATATTTTTCTTTGAGCATGTTCCTAGTTCAGCTTGTATTTGATTTCTTATTGTGAGCATTTTTCCCCCCCTTCACTGAATCTGTTGTTGTTATGGGAAGTTGTATCAAAAAGAAATATTCACAGTATTTTGAATTCTGACAGACTCCTCAATTGGTTGTCACCAGGGGTTTGTTGCCATTTTAGGAAGGGTAAAATTCTGATTATGGTGTAATCACTGCTAAGTCCCGTTTTAACTTCAGTTGCTATTTGTGATGTAAAGCTGCAATGAAAGGACAGGTATTAGGGGAGCTGGCTGGGTATGAAAAGCAGAGGGGTGTTTGAAAATATCTGAGATGTGTGCATCAGTGCTCACATTTTGGGCTGTCTTGGTGAGCTGTTTAGGGTTTGTTAGTGTACATTGGGATTTCACAATTATGTTGGAAGCTTGTGAGGTCAAGCAGAAATTTTGAGCAGCTGAATTTTGTGTTAGATTGAAAGCTGGGATGGGTTTGCCTGGAAGATGAAATAGCTGAGAAGCCAACTTAGAAGGAGCTGCAGCAAAAATAAAGGATGCTGTTTTAAATCATGGGGCTGGCTTTGTGAGGAACTCTGTTTGGAAAGTGGTGTTTTGGGCTGTAAGTGTTTAAAACTGGAAAAGACTGGTGGTGGAAAAGGTGGGAGTGTGCTGAAGTGGGATCACATCCTGCCTGAAGGAGATGACTCGCTGGGTTTTTTTGTGTCTCTGACTGCTTTGATAAAAATAAGGTTTTAAAATTAGACTTGTGTATATACAATTAGTGGGTGTGAGGTGTAAGCAACTCTCTGCACCTGCTGTCAGTAAAATAAACCAAGAGAAGGAAATTAAAAAAAAAAAAGATGAAAAATGAGCTAATGGTAGAAATGGGAGCAGTGATTGAATTGTAGGTCCGTGTCAGCTTGTGGCTGACAATACCCCTGATATTGGGGAGGATGGGTGGCTGTGAGGACTCTGGGTGGGTTTCAGAGGAGGGGCCTCCCCACAGGTGCTTGGGGGTTGTTTTTCCTGCCCTTTAATCTGTCAGAAATGCTTCTGAACTAGGAGAACACACAACATGTTCGGCTTTTTCTTGCTCAGTGCCACAATTTGTGCAGTGGGTGTCTGATAAAGATGGGCTCCTGCTTCATGTTGGACTGAGGGGTGTCTGAACCCAAGGGGTGTCCCTGGAATTGGGATTTGGTGCTTTGTATGTCTGCTCCCACTTGATCTTCTTGCCTGTTTACCTGGGACCATAACAATTAATAACTGGAAAGATGGGAAAAGTATTTCCCTTGCCCTAAAATGGGATCAGCAGTTTATTTCTCAGTAAGAGCTCATACCTCTTCTCCCTTCCTAGTCTGTTCTCCTAAATAACCAGGGTGCACATGTTTATTTTTCTGCCTGGGTGTTTTGTAGGCAGATTTTGGTCCTTATCTGCCATGGATGCCCTGTCCAGATCAGCACAGGCTGAGCCTGGCGTGGTGACACAGGCTAGGGACAGGCTGTCCCCTTCTCTGCACTCTGCAGGAATTCCCAGCTGCTTTTCTTCTCCTGTGCCAGAGGTTTTTGCCATCCTGCCCCATCTTTCCACAGCTGCTTTGTCCCCACTTTTGTCCCTGTGATGCTGCTTTTATTTTTCCCCTCTATTTCTCGAGCTCGTTACAGTCATGTTGAAGTACAATCCAATTTTCTCCCATAATTGCAGTCCCTCCTGCTTCATTATCTAGAAACTAAATAGCCTGTTACTTCCATCTTCTAGGTTATTAATAAAGTGGGTGCAGGAGGGTTGAAACTGCTGCAGAAACTTGGATTACTATCGTGCTGCTTCTTTCAGATGAGTCATTTGATGGGGACAGAGCGTGCCTTACCTCTCTGGCTGCACTCACATTACAGTGGTTTTTTTAAGGCTGGCCCTCTCTAATTGGCTTAGCCCAGCCTGCACTGGCTGTCAGGAGCTTTGCAGTGAAAGTAGAACATGCTCTGCTCCTGAGTGAGCCCTGTCCCTGGGTAATGAGGGAATCTTAATTGCTCAGGGGCCGGCTCTGCTTTGTTCCCATTAATCTTGGTGGTTAATCAATCACCTTCCTCTCCTGCTGCTTGAGATAAAACACTGGATCTAGCTCAGCCTGTTTACCATGGAATCCCAGCATGGCTTGCCTTGGGAGGGACCTTTAAGCTCATTCCATTCCACCTTCCACTGTCCCAGGTATCTCCAAGCTCATCCCATTCCACCTTCCTCTGTCCCAGGTTGCTGGGATTGCCCCATCCAGCTTGGCCTTGGGCACTGCCAGGGATCCAGGGGCAGCCCCAGCTGCTCTGGGCACCCTGTGCCAGGACTTGCCCACCCTCACAGATTTGTCCCACTGTCCTATCCAGCCCTGGAGGTTCTATGCAGCTTGAGGTAATTTTTATATATTTTTGAAGCTTTTTTCCTAAACAAAACTCTAGAAAACCCCATTAAAAACCTAAAATTCCATTGATCTCCCTTCAAATCACAGCCAGGTTTGGGAACCCATTGCATCTGCCCTTCTGGAGAGGCACTGCAAATACATCAGTGAGTGCATCTCAGAATTCAGTTGTTAAATGTCATTGCAGCTGCTACTGAAATTTCATGGTAGTACCCTCTTTCCATGGAGTTGCAAGATCATGTGTCAGTGCTTCCTTGGCAGTTTTTAGGTGAAGATCAGATCATGAGATGTAATATTGCATTTCTATATGGTCCCTGTGGGGGTACCTTGCTGTAACTGGGTGTGGTTTGATACTTCCAGGACCTCTCCATGGATTTCCTGGACTATATCCTAAACCTGTTGAGAAAAGCAGATGGTGGGGGTTGAAGAGCTCAGTCTAAGCTGCTTTTTTGGCTTTTGGGGTTTGTTTTACCCAGGCAGTGTTTGGAAAGGGGGTCCAGGGCTCCTTTTGCAGCTTCAGTCTTGTGTGGCAGTGATGGTTCCTTGGTCTTTGATCCTCGACCCAGCTCAGCTGCTCACGGTTTCTAAATTGTTGTTTAGCACAGTGGTTGTATTCAGGAAATGCCCAAAATCATAGAATCATGGAATATCC
>WBNQ01063912.1:0-12662 GCA_013401375.1 Spizella passerina | reverse complement strand
TTTATTTTTGGTGGCTGAGGGCAGGCTCCCAGCAGGTCCCTCACGGCTTGGGCTGACGTCTCCTCTTGCAGAGGGGCTCGGCCTCACCCCCGGCCGTGCGTCACCCCTGGGACAGCAGCCGGGCGTGTGTGTCAAGGTTGTTCCAGCTGAGCTTGGCCAGCAGCTCCCTGCCAGAGGGAACAGCTCCAGCCTGGACACCCTGGCACACCCCCCCTGCCAGGGGACACCGGCAGGGACGCAGCGTCCCAGCCTGGGGGGTCTCAGAAGCAGAGGAATTGCCAGCAGGGAATGTGAGATGCATTTGGGTCCAGCTATCCAGGCAGCAGTCCCTGGGGTTGAGCTGAGATTATCCCTTAGTTGTTGCAGTTTGAGCGCTCCCAAATGCAGGGATCTGATGGAGTTTCCACTTGGGCACCACAGAGGCTTTCCTGTGGCTTGTGCTTCATCTTCTGGATGCCCAAGGAAGGTGCTGTCTCACTCCTCAAGCTCTTCATACAGTTGGGAAAATTAGAGGAGCTTCCCAATGCATAAGCAAATCTGCAGGTCTGAAGCAGAAGCTGTGGGGTTTGGAGCCAACTGGGAGTTGAGAATTTGGAGCTCAGTGAGTTGGTGTGGACCGTGTTCCCGAGGATGTGGTTGGGAATCTGCACCATCCTGTGCCCTGCAGAGTTCCTCCATTTTTTTCTGAAAGAAGAAAGTTCTGTATTCTTTGGTTTAGCTCCCTGAAGGGGCATCCTGTGGCATCTCAGCAGCTGTGCAGCCCCAGAGATCCTGTGGGAGCTCTGGGGTTTGGTTTGGCCTTTCTTTCCTCCCTCTCTCCCATTTTCTTTGAAGCTTGCAGTGGGACTTTCCAGACAAAGCTCATGACTCTCTTATCTTTCTTGTCACCTGATATTCTATTAATAACTAATTTACAAGAGCTGCTGGTTTCCATAAACATTTTTGACTTTTATGTGAGCAACAGGTGTTGCTGCTTATGTAACACCTTGGAAACCTCGCAGAGGATCAGCAGCTGGCAGTTCACTCACTAAATGGCATTTTATGAATGTGCCTCTTTTTTTTTTTCTTTATTCCCTCTTTTCCCTCTCCCAGTGCTTTAATCTTCTTACAAACCCCAGAAATTTCCTGCTATCCCAGGCTGATTATTGTTCATTGGAACACATGCTTGCTCTGTACTAATCTTTTTGCACTGCCACTGATTAAATTAAACTCTGTCCTTTGGCCATGACCCGAGGCTGGCTGGTTCTGGGACTTGGAGGAGCAGCTTGTGCACCTTCAGAGCCCTTTCCCTGCCTCTTCCAAACTTCCAGGCATTTCAAAATCAAGCAGGAGAGAACAGTGAAATCCCTGGCTGCTGCTGCTGCTCTCACACGCACTTTTTTTCGTTTTTTTTTTCCTTAAGGTGTGGGACAACTCCTACTCTCCTCCAGGTTTTGATTGGCCTTCCAAAGAGGCAGTGTCCTATAAATTGCCTTCTCTGCTCTGCTTCTGCCTTATCACCAGCTGAGGCCCAGGTGAGTACAGGAGAGGGAAAATTCCAGCTGCAATTCCATTGCCTAATCCTTGAAATTACCTTTGGTTATTGGTTTAAATTACTGGGGTAGGAGAAATAACTTTGATGTTTCAAGATAAAACTTCCTCATTTTGCTAATACTTTCTAATATCAGTTTGAGTTGATAAATGAGATCAGGAATTGAGAAACTATTCAGAAGGGGATGTGGGAGGGGGTTTGAAAATATATTGTGGAATTATGGAATGGTTTGGGTTGGAAGGGATCTTAAAACTCATCCTGTTTCATGAGCAAGGACACCTTTCACTATAAATTATATCTATGTATTATAAAGGTAATTTTTTTCTCTTCAGTTCCCAACAGAAGTATTCCTCTTTGGGATAGTAAAAAGGGAAACCTATAAAAATATAAGTTATTTTACATCAGTTAAATTAATTTTTTTGTACGTGTTCAGGGCTGTTAATAACTCCTGGAAGTTAATTAAGGTGAAAAATTTGGATCTAGGAGAATGGACTTTCCTTTATGAGTTGCTTTTGCAAGTTAATCACTGTGTGGGACTGACTTCAGCTATTTGGGAAGATTTTTAAGGCATAATATTGATTTCTTTATATATCTGTGCATTTATGGCAACTTTAGTAGCCAGTCACACCTGTTTTTCCCCCCCTTTGTATTTGAAATAAAAATAAATGCAATCAGTGGAGGTTTTTGCAGCAGCTCTGCTGCCTGGCTGTTTCAGTTCCTGGTATAAAATGCATTTACTGTTCTGAGTCAGACCTGGGAGTAAATTCTCAGCTTAAGCCTTTGTGGTTTCACTCTAAGTATGTTTGCAAAAACCAGTCCAGTCACTGGGAAACCAATTTTAGTCACAGCCAACTTTTGTTTGTACTTGCAAAGCTCAAAATGCTTTTTCAGGTACTTGGAGTGGAAATTTTTTGTCACACAGACCAGTGAGTCTCTCTCAGTGCTGGAAGATTTTATTCTTCAATGCTGAAATAGGGAGGGATTATCATGAGAGCTGGTGCCTGGGTCTGTGTCCAGATGGAATTTGGATATTTCCAAGGATGGACACTGCCATCACCTCTCTGGGCATCTCAGACCAAGTGTTTGTGATCAGTTTAAATATATTTTTTAATAATGCAATTTTATGGGGCTGTCTTACTAGACAATATTTAGCAAATCTGCATTTAAATAGCAGAACTCCCTCAAGTACCAGAACATTCTCAGTCAGGTGACTGAGAAGTGAAAGGAACACCCACATTAATCACTTGTTTGCTTTTCTCTGCAACTGGAATTCATCTGCAGTTTCTTGTGGAGAGCTTCCCTCTACCTGACTCTCCTTTTTAGAATATATGCCCTAAGAAAGGATTTGACAGGGTAACCCCATCAGGCCAGTTTGAAATATGCTTTCATCTGGGAATTTGCATGTTCTAGATATTGGGAGATACTTAAAAATTGTTCAGAGGGGATAAGGAAAAATGACTGGCTGTGCCTTGAGGATTTTATTTGAGAGAATTAAATTTGCACCACAGAAATAACCAGCTGTGGCTGCAGGTGTCATTTATTTGGGGTACTTTGCATTTCCTTCTGCAATATGAAAAATTTGGAGAGCAAGAACCCAAACTTGAATGCAGCACAGGGTAAATTATAATTATGTGAAATAATTAGGACATTTTTGTGAGACCTGGCTAAGGCCTGCCACTCCTCTGTTTGCTTTCTGGGTACTGTCCATCCTGAGTGTTAAATCAGACTAAATCTCCTTTTTTTCAAGATAATTCCTGCTGCCTCCTTGGCTCAGCTGCTCTTGCTGATGCAATCCTGAGGAGTTTTGCTTATTCACAGCAGCCTGCAAAACTTCCACTCCAAACGTGGCATCACAGCAGCTTTGTTTTATTCTGTATTTATCCCTCAAATCACACTTCCAAGTGAAATTTTAAAAAAAGTTTAAACTTGAGCTTTACAGCATTCTCTCTGTCCATTTTTCTGGACTGTGGATATTTTCCTGAGCTCTCTCCAGGGAATACATTACCTCTGCTCATGTTACATCCCAGGCTGCTTTCAGCCCTTGCTTGGCACAATCCCCCAGCTCTGGGATGGCATCAAATTCCTCTGGATCCCTGCAGAGTTATCTCTTTTAGTAGAGTGAGTTTTCTCTTTTAGCAGAGTTTTCTCTTTTAGCAGAGTTTTCTTTCTCTTTTAGCAGAGTTTTCAAAGCCGTTTAATGGAGTTGAATCACTCCTGACTCATCTTTTGTCTCTCTCCTCACAGCACACCTGAAGGGGGAAGATGCCAGTCATCAGGAACCTGGGCAGAGCTGCCAGCCAGCTGCTGCAGGGCTCTGGCTGTGGCTGTGGGGTGTCCCTGGTGCCTGTCAGGGCCATTGGGGTGTCCCCACGCCAGGTGGCCTCTGATGCCAGCTTCCACTCGGTGACGTTCTCCGAGTCAGACCATCCCCGGGTGCTAATCACAGGTCAGCACTCCTGGCACAGCTGGGTTCCTGCTTCTCTGCTGAGCTTCCCCACTGCTCTCCTTCCTCCCCAAAGGGCACAGTTCTGGAAGCAAAAATACCCCAAATATCCTGGAATTGGGATGATCTTTGCCATCAGAGTCCTGTGTGAACTTTCCTGTTTTAATTCCAGAACTCTCCTAAAACCAGTTCCTTGAGAAAAAAATGTAAAAGCTTCCTGACTCTTCTGAAAAAATCATACTAATTCTTGATGTGATACAGATAATAATGGAATTCTGCATTGTGACCCCCCCTTTTCCTCTGATTTTTGTCTCTTAGGTGGTCTTGGCCAGCTCGGGGTGGGACTTGCAAA
Source organism: Spizella passerina (assembly GCA_013401375.1). Taxonomy (NCBI): domain Eukaryota; kingdom Metazoa; phylum Chordata; class Aves; order Passeriformes; family Passerellidae; genus Spizella; species Spizella passerina. The sequence goes on along the minus strand of WBNQ01063912.1, from coordinate 8,336 downwards.
GCTGCTGAGGTGGGTCACCATTCCCTGGCTTGCTGTGAGTGAGGAATTCCAGCTTTAGCCATTACTTCTAGGAGCAGTAGTTGTCTGGAAAGTTGTTTATAAAAGAAATCCTATTTTTCAAATGCTGTTTTTGTCTCCTTGGCTTTGTAAATAACATTAATAGCTGGACTTGATGATCTTAAAGGTCTTTTCCTTAATGATTCTTAATGATTCTATAATTAAATTTTCACCATCATTTTATTTGTCCCTCCTGTGCTTGCTGTGGGTTCCTGACGTATTTTCTGCGTGTCCATTGGTCACGATTCCCAAAATAGCAGGATTTTGTCTGAGGGACTGTCTGCTGAGTTGTTTGCTTCCAGTTAAATGGGAGTATTCAGAGTCTGAACCCTCAGAGTTTTCCTTCTTTTTCCTTCTCCTTTTCCCCACCTCAAGCACAGTTACCTCCTTTTTTTATGACATCTTTTAAAGAAGTGTGAAATGCTCCAAGAGCTCTCCCTGATCCATGTCCTTGTCCATATCCAGCTCAGCTCCAGTTTATCATTTGCTCACAGTCTTTGCTGGAGGGAGTTTAGACCAAGATTAAAAGTGAGCAGACTCACTGCACTCAACACTGTAGCAGTTTGAACATTTTCTACCATTTCTATGATATATTTTTAAATTATGCAAATAATGGGAGGCCAGAATGTGCTCCAATGCCCCCAGATCTGCTCTCTCCAACAGCCTTGTGTTGATTAGCACAAGGTCACAATTTCTTTCTTCTATTTGCTTAGTTGATATAAAAGTAACTGCAGCTACAAGAATCCCAGTGGCTTTTTGTTGACTGCAGGGGAGTAAATTATCCCTGGGTAAAATTTTCAGTAAGAAAAGTGTAGCAAAGTCTCTTTTCCCAACATATTTTCACTTTCTAAAAAATTTCTCTATCTCCATGCAGAGCTTGACTTCTGCTAGAAGTATTTGATCATTTTTAAGAAGCTGGGTTGATATTTAAAGGATTGTTGGGGTGTTTTTTTGTTTAGTGAGGTAACTGATTTTATTGTGGAAAATATTGTTCCTCTGCTATCACTCCTGCAAAACAAAATAGCAACTGATGGATTATCTCAAAAAGCTGTGGACTCACTGTTCCCTGTGGGTATTTTTACACAGGAAACGCTTTGGGAAGAACAATGTGATCTTGTCTGACATTAGAAAGCCTGCAGATAATGTTTTTTATAGTGGTAAGTGACTGGGGAAGCACATGGAAAAAAAAAAAAACCTTGACTTTACCTTTGATGTTCACAAACTAATTATCAAACTGATAAGTGGATTACACTGACAAGCTGCTCAAACCTTCTGCATAATGCCTCCCTGCTTTCAAATCTTGCCAAGATGTTGGTTTCTTCTCTTATTTCCTTTTCCTAAATATTTCTCTTTGCATTTTTTCACTGCAAAGAGAAATATTTAGGAAAACATTTCTCTTTGCAGTGAAAAAAATGTACCACTTTTCCAACTCAACTGTTTGAGGCACCTTGTGCTCCTGCTGTATAAAGAGATGCTTTTATTCTTTTGGAGGGAGGAGGTTGGAAATGAAACTTGTGCTTTGTTTTTACATGCTCAAGGAATTTTTACTATAAGGTGGATATAGAGTAGGATTTAAGACACCTTGTGCTCCTGCTGTATAAAGAGATGCTTTTATTCTTTTGGAGGGAGGAGGTTGGAAATGAAACTTGTGCTTTGTTTATACACGCTCAAGGAATTTTCAAAATGAGGCGGATATAGAGTAGGATTTAAGACTCTTTGATTTTCACTGGAAACTTGCGAAAATTTTTCCCCAACTTCCCTGTTTAGTGATGTATTTAGGTGGTAGAAATAGCAGCCTGAGCTTCATGCAGAACCTTCCTTCCATCCATTCCTGACATCCAATTTCCCACTGCTTCCACCTCCCCCAGGTCCTTTCATCTTCGCGGATATCTTGGACTACAAGAACCTGCGGGAGATCGTGGTGAACAACCGCATCACGTGGCTGTTCCACTACAGCGCCCTGCTCAGCGCCGTGGGAGAGGCCAACGTGCCCTTGGCCAGGGCTGTCAACATCACTGGTGTGTGCTGGGTTTGAGTGCTTAAAGCTGTGTCAGGGCAGGTTTGGAAAGGTTCTTCCCCAGAGGGTGTCAGGCATTGGAACAGCTTCCCTGTAGGAATGTGCTCCCTGTTGGTAAAGTGACAAAAGTGTCTTTTGATCCCTCAAAAAGGAAAGAAAGCCAGAAGTTTCTTGTAGCCATGATATTTTCTGAAATATCCCTTTGCCAGGATTTTTCTCCTGAGAAGCTGAGAGGCCTCAGGAACAAAATGTGATGATTATCTACTGCTGTGGAATGCAACAGGTGGATCTGTGATTGGTCTCATGTGTTGTTTCTAATTAATGGCCAATCACAGTCCAGCTGTCTCAGACTGTCTGGTCAGTCACAAGATTTTATTATCATCCTTTCCTTTTCCTCCTTTCCTTTTTCTCCTTTCCTTTTCCTCCTTTCCTTTTCCTCCTTTCCTTTTCCCTTTTTCCTTTTCCTCTCCTTTTCAGCCTTCTGATGAAATCCTTTCTTCTATTCTTTTAGTATAGTTTTAATATATCATTTACTTTTAATATAATATATATATATAGCATAAAATAATAAATCAGCCTTCTGAAACATGAAGTCAGCATTCTCTTCTCTTGTCCTGGGACTCCTGTGAACACCACCACAATTTCTCTCTTCAATTAGGTGAAAAAAAACTTCATAGGACCTTAGGGACTTAACCTCAAACTTAAGGAGAGCTAATTGGACAGAAGCTAAAAAATCCCTCTTGGGCAATTTACTAGAAAAAGAAGAGAACAAAGAAACTAATCACTTTTGTAAGGTGTTTTACTAAAAACAAGAACCTCTTGCCCTTGGCTTGGTTTTTCTCTGTTTGTTATTTTGCTTTTTATTAAACCTTTTTGTTTCCAACACTGCAACAGAAGCCATCCTGCTGATTTTTATGCCTCTAAGGGTAGCTGAGTGATCTTAGGTGTGTTATGGACCTCCAAGAGCTTATGAGACCTAACTCAAGGAGGCTTCTATAACACTCCCCAGTGAATGGTGACATTTCCAGGGCTGCCAGAGCTCCAGGAGTGTTTGGCTAATGCTCACAGGGTGGGATTATTGGGGTGTCTATGCAGGGCCAGAAGCTGGACTGGATGATCTTGATAGGTGCCTTCCAGCTGAGAATATTTTATAATTATCCTAATGGCTTGAAAAAGCAGAAATATTCTGATAAATCCTGTTTTGTTCTTTTTTTTCCCCAGGTTTACACAATGTTCTGGATATTGCAGCTGAGCATAATTTGAGACTCTTTGTTCCAAGCACCATTGGAGCCTTTGGACCCACCTCTCCTCGTGATCCAACTCCTGATCTCTGCATTCAGAGGCCAAGGACAATCTATGGAGTCTCCAAGGTCCATGCTGAGCTCATGGGAGAAGTGAGAATTTTTTATTTTATTCATTTCCTAAAAGGTCTGGTAGAACTTCACTGAAACGGGTTTCCCAGAGAAGCTGTGGCTTCTTCTGGATCCCTGGAAGTGTCCAAGGTCAGGCTGGACAGGGCTTGGAGCAAACTGGGGTAGTGAAAGGTGTCCCTCTCCTTGCCAGGGGTTGGAATGTTCTCTAAGGTCTCTTCCAACCCAAGCCATTCCATGATTCTATGATTGGAACTTCATTGCTTTTGTCAGATTCCTCACTCATTCTTTCCCCCATTTTTCCTTAATTCAGACTTTACTACTCAGCAATAGTCTGAGGCAGCTCTGAAGGTCAAATATCTTTTGAGTTCTGTTGGGAAAAGCTTAAAGCATGGGACAGCTGACTTTCAGTGTCATTTCTTTCCCTGTTTTTTATGGCTTTGGCCTCTGTGCCAGTGTGAATGGCACTTCAGAAAGGACAGTGCACAAAGCCTTGTGACAGTAGGTACACAATGATGACTTTTTGCTCCTCCTCTACAAAAAGAGACTTTAAAGTCAAAGTCTTGGTAGTCTGCACATGCACAACTTCTCTTCTGGCTTTGTAGTTATTTATAAACAACATTTTTAAAGCTGGTATTTTTATACAGTTGTATTATCCTGGAAAGTCTCACAAACTTGGGAATGTTCAGTTTCTGAACATTGTAGACCCTACCTGAGTAGCATGACAATCCATGTAGAAGATCCATGTGTACTGATGTGGATGTGAGCTGGAAAAGGGCAAGCAGGGAGATCAGCTGCCAGGCAGGGAATGGGCATCGTTCAGTAATTCCATTCCTTTCATCCCTGTCCTGGGACAGCTAAAGGTTCATCCTGGGTCAGGTTTTTCCTGTGAAACCAGTGGGTGTGTGACCAACCCTTGGTGTGTAACTCTGTGTTTCTGCCCCCTCCCCAGTACTACCACTACCGCTATGGCCTGGACTTCCGCTGCCTCAGGTATCCAGGGATTATCTCTGCTGATTCCCAGCCTGGGGGGGGAACAACTGGTGAGTGACTGGGGCATGACAAGAGGGCTGGGGAGGACTTTTCACAGGGAGATGGAATGACAGGATAAGGGGGAATGGGTTTCCACTGCCAGAGGGCAGGGATGGATGGGATATTGGGAAGAAATTGTTCCCTGTGAGGGTGATGAGGTTGCCCAGAGAAGCTGTGACTGGACCATACCTGTAAATATTCAAGGCCAGGTTGGAGAGCTTGAAGCAACCTGGGATAGCAAGTGGCATCCCATCCCATGGGAGGGGATTGGAATTTAATGATCTTTAAGCTCCCTTCCAACCCAAACCACTCTGTGATTTCATGATGAGTATCTCACAGTCCTGCTGTCAGATTTCAGACAGGAGACTTCGGGGTTGATCTGAGGTTTGTTGACTGTCATGAAGTGCACAGCACAGATCATACACATCCATTATTCTCTTTCCCAGATTATGCTGTCAAGATTTTCCATGATGCCATAAAGACTGGCAAATTCAAGTGTTACCTGAGGCCGGACACCCGGCTGCCCATGATGTACATCGATGACTGCCTGAAGGCCACGCTGGAGATCATGGAGGCCCCTGCAGAAGCCCTGACCATGAGGACCTACAACATCAGTGCCATGAGCTTCACTCCTGAGGAGCTGGCCCAGGAGGTGCAGAAGTATGTCCCTGAGCTCCAGATGACCTACAACGTGGATCAAGTCAGACAGGCCATAGGTTAGTATCTTCCCTGGCAGCAGGTAAGAAAAAACACCATCAGGGCTGAAATAAAGTCTCTTTTCTTTTTAGGAACTGAAAAATTGCTCCTGTGCAGTTCAAGCCTTATGGTTCAAAATTCAGCTTTAGTAATGATGAAACATCTCAAAGTTTAGTGAGATTTTTTCCTAAGCCTCACCTTTCTTGGTTCTTTTTCTTTTTTCTCCCTGCAGCTGACAGCTGGCCCATGAACTTCGACGACAGCAACGCCCGCAGGGACTGGGGTTGGAAACACGATTATGACCTCCCTGAGCTGGTGACCACCATGTTTAGCTACCTTGGGTCTGACTCTAGGGTTGCCCAAGCTAACTGAAATGCTTTCAGATGTTTCCAGATTTCCACAGAGGACCAGGAAGAAATGGCTGCATTTTAGTTTCTAATTTCTGAGTCTTAGAGCATGTCAGTTGCTAATTTTCGTAAGTAGTGGCAGAGTTGGGCAGAAATGTCCTGTAGCTGGAATGTCCTTTAGATAAACAGCAGCACTGGGTGCTGTCCCCAAGCACAGCACTGCTGACAAACACAGAGTTCTTGAACTTTCACACTTAGGGAAAAACACCAAAATAGCACTTACTCCTGGCTGATGGCTCTCCAATCATTCCTGCCTCTTCCTTGGCAAACAATGTGGGATAGCATTGTCCAACCTGGCCTTTCAGGCATATCCCAAAAAGTTAACCACAGGTTTTGCTTCTTCCTGGTGGAGGATGTTAGGTTGTAGCAAGAACCTTTTTACTCTTTGCTTAAAAAAGAGACATCAGAAGAGCTGTTTCATGTTTCCAAATTGCAAGGGAGTGTTGCAATTCTAGTTTGAAATCAAACTTTGCTCGATAGCTCCTATTTATATCTCTCTTTAGTGCTGTCTAAGCATACACTTTTCTATACTTAGGGCATACAGAGTAGCATTCTTATGCTGCTGCTTATAAATGTGAAGTGGAATAGGACTTGAATTCTCATCATGCTTTAAAAAAAACAGGGTTTACAAGCAGAGCTTTCTCCTGTTCTCTGCAAGTGCCGCTGCCTTCAGTGCAGCCTCGGAGGGAGAGCTGAAATCTGAAGAGCTGTTCCATGGATGTGAGTCTGGGGGGGATTTCAGGGAGGCTGGGTTTTTTAGCAGTACTTTTAGTTCTCCCAGGTGTTTGGAGTCCCTGCACAGTGTCACATTGCCTGGAACAAGTTTTAAAGGTGGGCTGAGGATGGAGCCTTATGGTAGAGTCAGGTCAGCCTTGGAAATCTTTCCCGTTCACCCCATTTTCCACGTGCACTGTGTTTGTAGATGCTGTTTATATGTAACTCTTATAATACCCTTTTATTCTTCAGAGAGGGATCCAGAAGCTGAAACCATCTTCTAGCTACAGCTAAGGGCTGTTCTGCTCGTTGAGTTTCATGCACAGGAGATTCTGGGATGAACAAGGGAGTTTTAGATGTGTGAGAGGAAGAGGTGTCAGTTCAAAAGCTACTTAGGAGACTTCAGGAAATGACAGACTGGAGAGACAGGAAAGCCATTGTAGGTAAAATACCAGTTTCCATGGATGTGAGTCTGAGCTGTTAGCTACTCCAGCTGAGAAACAGCCTCTGGGAGCTTTGGACTTTTATTTTTTTCAAAGAAAAAATACCTTTCATTTTCAAAATGACTGGAAATTCCCTACAGGAAGCCCTCTTTTCCTTTTTTTTTTTTTTTTTTTTTGGTGTTGTATACTCCAGTAGTGTGTGTAGGTAAAAACATTCAAGTATTTTTATTTTTTTTGCCTACAACTTGTTTGCTTTGTTTTCTGTTACGGTGCTTTGGTGGTTGTGAGTCTGTTGTGTTCTCTGTAACCCTGCCATGATCAGACTTGTGTCTCTTTGTGCAGGAGTTCTCCTGCAGGGAATATGTTTCCTCACAAAAGTAACCTTCCAATGAAGATTCTTTGGTGAAACCCAGTTATTTGAAACATTTGTTACACTTGTATCTCTTGGTTTTGTATGTATTTTACCCTTTCTTCTGTGGGCAAAGTAGGAATTTCCCAGGTATTTAAGCTCAAGGGTCGTGGCTGTTACTGAAACATTTTTGTATTGTTTACATCGCTGAAAGGACAAATTTTTTAAACTTTGGCCACTTTGTAACTCTCACGTAGCTCAAGTGTAATTTTTGGCTCAATCTTTTTTTAAGTCAGCCCACCCTTCCCACCCTCTGAGGAGAGACTGGCTGGGCTTTGTCCTCTGCCCAAAAGGATGGGATCCAGACTGGATTATCTCCCAGGGACCTGGAGCCAGCAGATGAAGGGCTGGAAAGGAGCTGAAGTGTCTTGTCCACTCCTCAGTGCCTCTGTTCCACTTTTGGGAAGTGTAAAATAAAGAGTTTTTGATGATGAGTCTCACTCCATGTCCTTACATCACTCTGAGTTCTGGGGTCTGATCCCCTCACCCTCATTCCCAGCTCCAGTTTGATTGGAGTCAGCAAGAGTGAGGAACAGGAATGTTCTTTCTTCTGAAACACTGTGCTTGGTGGTGGATTACACAAAAGCCTTGGAACAGGTGTCATGGCAAAGGTGGAATTCAAACCTATGGCATTTTGAACATAGTTTTGGTTTTCCTGCCAAGATGTTACTGGCCTCATTTAGGAGCGGCCATTTAAGCAACTTAATTTTTTTAAAATCTGAAATAAACCATGTTCCTGTAGAGAGTGGTCTGGAGGAAACTGTGATGACAATCAGGGAAAGTTATTAAATGTGTCTGCAAGGTCTGCATCTTGTTTGAAATTCTCATTTTCAATCTCACCCATGATCTGTATTTTTTTCCTCCCATGTTTTCCACAATAACTTGTAATGATGTCACTTTTTTTTTTTTTTCTGTATTAAACCAACTTGATGTGGTGCAAAATATCTACCTTTTTCTACGAGTTGGAAGTTTGACTTCTGGGCAGAGACTTCCCTCATGACACTTGAGCACTGTGGCTGTTAAGTTACTTATTCAGGACAAAAAAAAAAAATTTAAAAAAAAAGGTTGTTAAGAATATTTTTTCAACTATTGTTAGTTGTGGATGATGTCTACTTTAATAAAATCCTTTGCAAATGGATCCTGGGTTTGTCATTGGTTGGAGCAGGTGGGAAAAGTGACAGAGCCAGGAGG
>WBNQ01063909.1:14463-25769 GCA_013401375.1 Spizella passerina | reverse complement strand
AAAATAAAGGAGAGAAAAAGCTGACCTTGCACTCCAGAAGGTTTGTGCCTTGGCATGGCTGCCCCTTGCATTACCAGCAAGATTTCTTTCCTTTATTAAATTATTACAGGCTTAATTTCAGAAAAAATCAAGTAACAAAAATCAATCTTCTTCCAAAGAAGACTAATGATAACCAGCTTGCAAACACTTGCAAAAATTTAAGGTTTCATTTCTGGCACTATACTGAAGCAATCCAGAGCCTACCAAATGTATCAGGAGTTAAAGGCAGTGCACAGTTGGCACTTCCCACCCTGGGACATGGGATTTTGGGTTTTTCATTACATCATTGTAGTGGGGCTTAACAAGCTTAAACATTAAGACTACTGGTTTATAGCAAAGAGATCTGATGAGTCCTGTCCAGCCTTTAGGGGACAGAAACAATCTACCCTACATATGACAAGCGACAATCCCAGCTGGACTTCTGGGTAGCAGTGAGATCAGCAAGCACCTGGACAGAGACTGATTCATCTTTTCATTCCCACAATGAGGCACCCAGCTCTAAATAATCTGAATCCTCTCTGAAAAGCTTTCCCCAAATTTTCTTCAAAATTCAAATGGAACCATAAAATCCAGATTAAAAATATATATTTACCTATTCCAATACTACTGAAATTTTATTGAAGCCTGGCCAAAGTTTTAGCTCTATTTCATTTTCCAAGCTCTGATCCACAGGAATTCCAATTATGCACTAGACTTACACCTTTACAAGCCTTATTCACTGCAAGATGAAAGTAGCCAGCTAAGTATCTGCATCCTCCTACACCACACACCTTACAGTGAGTCAAGCACACCAAAATGGTTATGTAATTTAATTACACCCTTGGATAATCTCTTTAAAAGCAGGTTGCACTTTTAGAGATTGGAAGCCATGTAAAGCTGTCAGAAAAGTGCCATGAGTCCAACACTCATTGCACAGACAGCACACATTGGGTCTGTCTCCTGCTAGGACCAAATTGACCTGTGAGGTGAAGAGTTTCAGTTATCACCCATTTTGCATATTTAATTAAAACAACAACAACAAAAAAAATCTATTTCTAGCAAATATTAAACCTCCACATATTCCCAAAGCAGAGAAAGTTTAACACAGTACCATGATTGTAAACAAAAAAAGCTCAACTCTTGCACAGAAGTTCCAGTTTATTTTTATGCAGGCTGTTTCCATTTTAGAAAAAGGCTCCTCTTTTGGGGAATTACTTGATTTTTTAAGAGTATAACTATTTATTCCCTAATGATATCATTAAAAGGACTCATTTACTCTGTGAAGAATGCAGTCCAGCCAAAATATGTTATTATTACAGACAATGGTGAGCTTTTCCATGTTCCCAACTGTGTTTTAGGTTGCTGACTCAAACACATTCAATAAAAGATAGTAAGGGCTTGATTTATTGCTCAAGTCTCTCTTAATTACCTCCTCTGAAAAAAAACCAAAACAGAATTAATTTGATTTTGACCTTCTATTCATTTATACTATTTAGTTTTTAATGTGGAAAAATTGAGCATTTCAAACCCCACACTTCCCATAGCAGCACACGAACCACAACGCAGACGACAAGTTCATTAAACTCCATTATTTCAAATGAGGTTGCAGAAGAGAAGGAGCAGAGGCCATGGCTCAGACCTCTGCAGTGAGAGCCAAACTGAAATGCCCACAAAGCATGGAAAAATAATTCTAGTTCTGGAGCTGAGCTAATAAGGAAGATGCTCAGCCTCACAGGCAAGGGAAAACTGCAGGCAGCACACTCAGGGTTTGTTCCTGTTCCCCAAAGAGTTTTTTGAGGATTCCTGTCACCCTCCCTCACAGAACCATGCAGGCATGGTCCTTATCCAGGCAAACTGACTGAATCCCAAAGGACCCTAAATTTGGGGAAGAAAGGTCTGACCCAAGCAGACCACAGGTGCTCATGGTTGGGGAGGAAGAGACAAGAATCATCCCAGGTGTGAATTGCACCCTAAAATTCATCTCTGAGGAGAGCTGCTTATGGCAAGTACAACAACCACGCAGCTGCACAGGATCCAGTTTCAAGACCCTCATTTTGCTAGAAGACAAATTAAAACAAAAGTTTTTGTGTGTTGCTGACATAATTTGGTGTGCTTGCTTTGCGAAGATAAATAGCAAATTTAAAGGAAAGTCTGAAATTAGTGAATGTAGCACAGTATTTACAGAATTCTGGCAAAGTGCTTCATTTTGTGAAATTTCTTTTACAGAAGACTTTCCCCCTCAGACAGCACTGTGCATGGTTTCCTCAGCTCAATATTGGTGCAATTTACAAAGTAAAATGGACAGGGAATTAATAATTTACATGTTTATGTTGAAATCATTACTCTAGCTTTCCTGTTGAGAAAAAAGCACAAAACAAAACAAATGAACACCTGAATTTGTCACAAAAAATAGCTGAGTGCTTGGCACAACTGATTTTCTCATTTTAAATTAAAATGAATGGTTTCAGATGGATTGATCAAAGATATTTTTCTTCATTTAAGGTATTTACAAAACTTCATAGAGATACATTATACATGCTAGAAATAGAACCTACCTCCTCACTTCTGCTCTACAGTTTTCTTCTTCCTATGCAATACAATAATCCCATGCATGAGAATTGGAAGGTGGAAATGCCCCAGGAGGCATTTACATTTACTTCAAGTGTCTTACTAACAGAGCAAGCATTGCAAATTAAAGCATTTACTATACAGAAGGTAATATGACTGCTGTTGCTCTTCAAAGTATCTCTCAGAAACACAAAATTGCACCTAAAGATTCTACATGCTATGTCAAACACTGAAAAAAGAATTAAAACTTAAATATTTTATACTATTTAAGCCAATGCTTTGTACCTATGTGTTATGAAAGAGTATTTTATCCCCTAAAACTGTTTCCTCATTCATAGTTTTTCCCCCATTCATCTCGATGTAGCTGTAGAGGGTGGGAACTGATTTCTTGCAGAATAAAACTTTTGTAAATTCAAAAGTAGTATTTCCTTGTGGATTTTCACCATAGGATCTAAGATAGAGTGCAAGACACAGCCATAAATGACCATGTATAAGCAGAGGTTGCAATTCCAACAGCCTTAGGAGTAAATATTCTCCTGTGTGGTCTGAGTTGGGTCTCTAATGGTTGCTACACACTCCATTTCTGCTGATTTATGAGACACATACTTGGTATAACTTTGTGCTGACACACACTTGAACAAGGTTTTGATAAACACATCTGCAAGTGCAGAACACAACCCCAGCTGTAGAAACCTGTCCCATTTCCCACTTGTGCTAATATGGATTAAACTACTCATTTCTATGTTCTGTTTGTGCTCTCCTACCACCTGGCCGCTAGGTAGAGAGTGTGGGGGCCTGGANCAGAGAGTGGCATTTTGATCTCTGGAATGTTCCACTGCCAACAAAAAACAGCCACTGGAATCCTCACCTCAAAACCTGAAAACCCAGTTACCACATTAGGACACCAAGAAGAACAAAGTTTCCCCACTCTCACTCTGGCTTTCCCAAACCCAGCTAAATAAAGATAAAAGGAAAGCAGTGGTAAAAAAGGACAAGCCCAAAATGACCCTTCTGAATCCACCCTTCCTTTGGCACTTGTGGCTGCTGGGTGTTAATTAACAGCCTCCTCACACCAGTACAAACCAGCCAGAGCTCACTGTCACTTTTCCAACGTGTTGGGAAGGATGAAAGTTTGACAAGCAAGTCTCACAGATATGTATGCTTAGCAGAAAGATTTTTAAATATAGAGTCTGATGAAGGAATAGAGATGGAAGCAAGTTTTGATATAGAAGAAAAGAATTGCTGAGCTAATTTTACTGGCTAACCAAAAAGGCAAAGAGTATGCTAGTTAGAAGGGGTTTTTATGGCTTTGAGCAAAGGATAAACCCACCTCAAACAAGATGTTTACCAAGCAGAAAGATAGCACAGGCAAACAAGTCAGNCAAGCAGAAAGATAGCACAGACAAACAAGTCAGCAAAGTTGCAAGTAGGAAAAAAGTCTCAGAATTTTCCACTGCAAGAAAACTGAAAAACAACTTCTAGCTTAAACTGTGATGTACTAACTTTAGTGACTGGAGAATAGTAACATGAATATGGTAATTATAGTAGTTATGATAGGCTATAGATAATAGTTAAGGTATAGATTGGTTCTACTGTATTAAAATGCTCAGCAAAGTAAAGTAAATAATGCACTGTAACCAAAACCAAAGGGTCCCCATGGCTGCCTGCAGCTGGAGCTGACAGCTGTAGGCACAGGCTCTGTCACCCACGACCCTGGACTGCTGTAACCTCCTGGATGGAATAAACTGCATTTTGGAGAGATGCCTGGAGTCCCACATCTCTCTTTGAGGCTCTTACACCAACCCTTTTGGCAAGGCAGTTCCCTGCCTGCAAGCAGGTGCCTTGTGCAGGATTTGCAGCTCCTGAGGAGAGGCTGCAGAGCCCCCATGCCTGGGCTGCTCTCCAGTCAGCTCATCCAGAGATGCTCCTAGCGAGCTCATCGTGCCTCTCAGCCTAAGGTTTACTTTTCAGTCTCTCTGCCTTTCTCTGGCACAGGTACAAAATGTTTTTCCATACCATCTGCTCATCTATGATATAAGCAGGGTCAGCAAAATGTTACATCAAAGTAATTTACACCTATTGGTGCTGAATTCTCAATAAGTAACTCATCAGTACTGAGATGAAGTTATCTACAGCCTTCCTAAGGTGGACAAGCCTTTCTGGGAGGCTCCCTTGGCTGCACAATAAAAAGATTTACCAGGTACTGCTTGCTCCAGCTACCTTGAACACTTAAAGGCCAGTTATTCTGCTCTTATGCTGTAACAATCTTAATTTTAAGAACTCAGCTTCACAGCCTTCTACTAGGTTGTTTTTCTATTAAAAAAACCAAAACCCAAACAAATGAACAAAAAAACCAAACCCTACCCACTCCCCCCAAACAACAGAAGCCATCAAGTCTTTCTTAAATAACTGAACCAAGATGGGTTGTGGGGAGAGGTGGCTGCTTTGCTGTATTTTTAAAACTTGAGTTTCAATTTTCCCTTTCCTTGTGCAGTTTCAGGATTTACCAGAATGGCCCAGACTATGAATTGTGCCATTGAATCAGCCCTACCCATGCCACCCTGCAGTGACATTCCCAGGGCACATTTGGATCCTGGGCTGTGGCTCCTGTGTTCCCCAGTCCTGCTCTTGCTGCTGAGGGATCCCTGCCCCAGCAGGGCACAACAGGGAGAGGCTGATGAGGAGCCAGAGCTGCATTAATGCAGAAAGTAAAAGGTCAGTGCTCAAGGAGGGACTAATGAAAGGGAACAGGAGGAGAGAACAGTTCATTCTGGGGGAGAACATACTGTTTGCTATTTTAAATTTCGTGTGAAGAATTTTCTCTTAAAATAAATTACTGGAGTTTTTTTTGAGACAACAGTACTGCTACACAAATTCCTTTTCAGTAAAAGTAGTCCTCTTATAATGAAAAACTATGAAATAAAACCCCAATAAATAATTATAATGCAAAACATCGCATTTTGCTGAAACATTTCGTTTCACCTCTAGTACTACCCAGAAAAAAATATTAAAAACTGTAAAATTATTGATGAATTTTTTCAGTTTTCCCTACTTTTACTTGCAACTGTTTCTCATACAAAAGAGCAAATAAAACATACACTTTTGATCATATGAGGTTTTATTCTGCCTATTACTGACCAAGGATGAGTAGCTACTTAAAACACAGTTTGCATATATTTGTAACACCTTGCAAAGAAAAGTGCTGACAGACCCTTAACAACAACAGCCCCCCTAAACACCTCTCATATAAATTCATCTGTTTAAATAAGAATGTCCTCTAATAAGCAGGTCAGAGAACTGCAAAGCAAACAGGGCAGCTCTGCTGCTGCTCCCCAGACAATATTCTCATCTCATACAAGATAACCATTGTATTATATACACAATTATTAGAAAATAAGTAATTTTAGATGTGCATTTTCTGGATGTTGAACACTGATGTATTTTCTCCTTTGGAAATTAATTAGTGTGTTAAAGCCATACTCCTGGAGGTGAGCACTACATCTCCCTGGACTCTCTGAAAGCAGGTCCTTAATTCTGCATCTGTGATTACAGCAGAATAAATTTGTGTGTGTATGGGAGAGGGAAAGAAGGGTCAGAACTGTCCCCCAGAAAGAACAGAAATACTGACTATCAACAAGGTAAAGTTATGGTCCAAATTATGCTCCTAAAGTATCTTCAGAAAAACTCTTTTGCATGGTTTTCAGTTTGGTGTTGGGAAAAAAAAATTATGAAAAGCACCCCCTCTGCTCTGTTCTTTACACAGCTACAACAGCCTCATGCTGTGGGCACATCTCCAGTCACAGGAGCATTTCCCAAAGCCCCATCACCAGCCTGGCAGGATCACCTGCAGCCAGGAGACACCTCCCAGCACCAGGCACAATCCAGAGGAACTTCACTTGCCAGTTCCAGGCCTCCGTGACCCCCAACACAAATTCTGGCCCACCTGGCAATCATGTTCCTGTAGCCAGAGATGGGCTGCAAATCTGGGTCTTTGCTGGGCCAGGAGAGGAAAAGGACATTCCCCAGAGCAAAAATGGGATTTGTGTTGCTACTCATTGATTTTCTGATCATCTGGATCATCATGGGGTATGGAGCTGTGGGAAGGGCAGGACACACTCTTTAAGCTGGGTTTAAATCCCAGTATCACCTTGGCTCTGTGCTCAGAGGTTTCTGAGGTCAGCACACAGGACTCCACAACAATAGACCTCTGGCTGACCACTTCAGATTAGCACAAAGATCACAGGAAAGCAACATATGGACACATCAACCTGCCTCTGGTCAAGCAGAAGACACAACCCAGCTTAAGCATCAATCCTAGTCCACCTTTTTGCAATGCAAACCAAAGTCTGAAAGCTTGGGGTGCTCCTGGGATGAAAGCAAGAGGCACACACCAATGGCCAGGCAGGTTTTCACAAGGTGTGTCAAGCCCAGAAGGCAACTCTCTTCATCCTCATGCCCACTGGACTGCAGAGCCCACACAGGACCGGACCCTTGCAAGGTACAAGGTAAAAGGGTGACCCCACATCCCGCCTGCCAGCACCAGTCACAGACACTGAGATGGACAATGCAGCCACAACAGCCAGGGAACAGAAAAACACAAGTGCTGCTTTCACATTAGCAATATTTCTGACCAGAGAGGGGGAAAAGTGAAAGGCAGAGACTCATGAGAACAGCCAGGCTGCCTGCTTTTGCTCATGAAGATGCCAGGATGAGGCAGGAGGTTGGAGAGAGCAGCCAGGAATCTCAAACAAAGCTTAGGATTTAGAAGGAGCATCCTGGCCACAAAAGAACAAATAAGGTGGATTTGAAAGAATCCTATCTGCTGAGGCCATGCCCAAGACCACACTATGCTGCCCAGGTAACAACTTCTTTTAAATACATGAGTTTTCAAAACCTGTAGTAACTATATCACAGACATGGATAACACAAACATAACAGTTAACTTCTCTTTTGTGTAGTCAGAGAACATCTCAATACCAACTTTCTTTTTGCACATCAGATTTGTCCATGTTTATTTGGCTTACAAGTACACATAAACATTATTGTAATACTGATTGCATGACACACACCAAAAAACAATAAAAAACACATTTTAACAAGTTATTTCTAAGACATTAAAAAAATTACAATTTTTTCCTGATATACCAGTGACCTTACACCCTACAAAGAGAACCCAAATACTTTTGAACAAACATAGTATTAGTCACTGCTCCCCCTTGCAGCTGATGCTGAATCATTCTAAACAGCAAAGATTTGCAGAGTTGCAGATGTCCACACAAATACTGTAAAACTCTGCCATCTTGAATTGCCTTTCTAAGTATTGGTGAATTTGTTCTTTCTTTTCTTTTTTATCTGCCAGCTCTATCAAACTATCTGAATATTCTGCAGCTATGAAATTCTCTGCTACCTATACTGCCTATTACCAAAACCACACCTGAACCCATCAGATTTCCACAGTCCATTATGTCATTCCACCTTGCTATTGCACACCAATTTCACCAATTCACTTCCATTCTCTGACAATTAATTTTAATTGGAAAGGTACATGGCTGAATAGATGACAGATTAACCAGCATTTCTAGCTCTCAGTGTAATCTTAAGCATAAAAAGTCTTTGGATTTCCTTTCTATCACACATAATGCCACTACATCTGCTAATACATTTATGTCACAGGAACAAAAAGAGAAGACACATCAAGGATTAGAAATTCAGTACTAAAAGATACTTTTGAAGATCAAGCTGATCTTAAAGCAAGCATTTTTAAGAGAGTAAAACTTTTTGGAATAGTGAACTCACCTTTGCAACTTTCTTTCTTACCAGTCCCACATTCTCTGCCACTGAAATAACAATGGACATGCCAGGAAGGCCATTAGGTAGTTCTGGAGCAGAACTTGGCATCTGGCTGTATCCATTCATCCAGGATTTCCCACAGCATCAATGGAGCTGCCTTTATGGCACCCATCCACCACTCCACATTGGCACCAACCCCTGACAGAATACATTGCTGCTGAAGTAATGGGGTTTTTCTGCAGACTCACAGGTTATGTAGCTGGTTTTGCTTCTCTTTGCAGTAATTTCTGTCCTGGCGCTGTGGGGCTGTCACTGGAGCCTCTCCTGCTCCCAGCTGTACCCTGCTTGCACCCTTCAGCCCAACCTGGCAACTCACACAGGCATCAGGCAAAGATGCTGATGGGATTGAGAGGTTACCTTATTCACCCAGCTGCTGTTGAACCATTGCCAAAGCAAAGCAATGAGAACAGACTAAACCTGTCTGAACAGGAGTGGGGATTGACAGAGGCAGACAGAAAATGAGCCCACTGTGCCTGCTACTGCCTTCACCCAGCGCTGCTGACAAACAGACTCTCAACTCCCACAAATCAGGTAAAAGTCATTAAAAAACAAACAACCACATCAGCTCATCACATAATTTTTCCTTTTTTGACTAGGAAAAAAAACAAGCAAAAAAAACCTGACCTCTCACAACACCCACAGGACAAGAGGGATATCCATACCAGTGCTGGATGCTACAGCCTTTTCTGACATGTTCTTGTGTAAACTCTCACTTTAGACAAAATTTTAATTTCCTGTTGTTTCATACTTCTTATTCTCTCAGAATAAGACTTCAGAAGGATACAAAATATTCAGGAAAATTCTTCTCATTATGTGTCTACCTTGGATTTTCTTCCAATCTTTAGGCACTGAAGCTCATTCACTTCACTCAAGACTTTTGGCCCTTTCCGTAATTACACAAGCACCCTTGATCCAAATGAGCAAACAGTGGCTCACGGTATAAAATTAGGGACCAACTCTGTAAATTATTTTTCCCAAGTGCCTTGTACTTTTCCCCATAAAATGCAAGTTTCCTATTTTAAAAGTAAACATTCCTGTAAAAATATGAAAANAAGCAGAGTGTAAGTGTCAAACAGTGTGCAAAGTTTACCTGTAGAGATCTGGTATGCTAAACAATTTATGTGCTTTTGACCCACCTGGCTGCTGGAGAAGCCAGCCGGTAGATTTATCTGAGAACCCAACAGAAACAGCCTCTTTATGCCAGTCTTGATGAAGCAAAAATAAAAGTTACTTCCACCTCCCTGCTCCACCATCAGGCTTTCTCCATAGGTGTCCTTTTCACATCTTCTCCTCACCCAACTCTGAGCTCCTTTCAGTGCTTCAGAGCCCCTCAGCTGTGGAGGCAAAACTAAATTTCACTGTGGGTGACACTCCGGGCAGGAAGGGTGAAGATGAGCATGGGAAGGAGGCTTGGAGGAAGCCAAGTTTCCCCAAACTTTTATTAACTTTGGGATTCCCACATCTCTTCCTCCATCCTGTGCATGCCTCCAGGCTCCTTCCACAATCCTAAAGAACTTCTTCTCCCCCATTCAGGATCTTTTCAGCATCCCCAAACTTGATTTGAAAAATAAATTATCTTCTCTTTCCTCAAGTAGCAAGTGCTGCTCACAGAGAGGATCCCAGGCTCTGGCAAGGAGAAAAGGTGCCAGGTCACAGTCAGACTCTGCTCTGATAAGGCCAGGACAGCATGCTCAGATGCAGAACAACAGGGCTGAGGGCTCTGGGGACAGAGCTCACTGTGACCCAGGTGAGCAAAGCACAACTTCTGCTACCCCTGTCCCAAATGCCAAATCTGCTGCAAGGACAACTGAAGTCAGAACATCTCATCACCCCCTTCTCAGCCTTGAGAGAATGAGCTGCATTCCTCAGTTGAGTCTAAAGTTGATTCAGATACTGCCATCAGCGAACGATGTAATTTTGAGTTTAAGTCTCACCCAGATTCTTTTCCACCTTCCACAAAAACAACCACTAATCAATATTTTCAGAGGTATTTCAAGTGCAGCAGTGTGAGATGGGGGAGAGTCAGCTGTGGGCACACAAAGCTCAGACCTGTGCAGAGCACAGACCCAGCCCTGCCAGACAGCACAGCTCACAGGCACAGGCAATAAACAAGCAGAAATAAATCAGTCTGTTCCCCATAAAATTGCTGCCACTTGAGTTGCAGTATCCCACACACTGATACTGGAAATAATTCGGTTTCATCTTGATTATGACCTGTATTAACACCCAAAGTAATAAAATCCTTCACATTCTCATTTTACTGAAGCCAAAGGACAAACCTTCTGCAGTGACATATGGCTCTGCTCCTCTGCAAGTATGTTAGACTGCTTACAAAATCTCCTTGTCTAGCAAAGGATAATGCTTTTTAAAATAAATTACCTGCATTAATTTGTATTTTCCACCAAGAAAACCTCACATATCATCATAATCGTCTATCTATACAGATATACGAGTTTCTCACATTGTTTGCACTTTTTTTCTCCTCTAATGGGGTGATTTTGGACTATGTCATTGATTATATAGCTGTAATATGCAATTTTTTCCAGCGCAAGAGTCAGCTTGGGGCTCTCAGACTGCAGAGCAATTCCTGCATAGCTCAAACAACATTAAGAACAGTCCAGGGGACATGAATTGAGATGAAACCAAGTTTTTCAGAACTTTAAAAACAAGAGGTTTTTCACAGCTGACTACTTAAGTGCAATTTTCAACCTCAGATGATTTGGTATTACATACAGATATTTTTTTTTTAATCCAAAAGCTCTCTCTGTAGTGTGTGTATTGATACACTGTTGCACAAACTTTGGGATACTCACTTTGATTAAAGTTTCTCCTGCTCTTTTCCAGGCTGCATAAATTCCTCTCCATACCCC
>WBNQ01063909.1:1276-14426 GCA_013401375.1 Spizella passerina | reverse complement strand
AAGAGTTAAAGGCTGTTTACAGAAAATATATGTAGATCTTATTTCTGAATATATGCAAAAACCCTCATTAAGTTCCATTTTTTTTTTTCTTGAGAATTGCTGGTGAGTTATAATTGTACCAAACGTTTATCTTTCAGGTCCATATAAGCTTTTAGAAATGCCTAAGCTACTCATATATCCTGACACCTGACTAAGAAGTCAAGACCTAATAGAGTAAGATGGGTGAAGGGTTCCTCTGATCTTAAGGAACAAATATCTGAAATTAATATTAGTTTGGGTTAGCAATCAACCCCACAGATTTCAGAATGGAAGCAGAGTGTAAGTGTCAAACAGTGTGCAAAGTTTACCTGTAGAGATCTGGTATGCTAAACAATTTATGTGCTTTTGACCCACCTGGCTGCTGGAGAAGCCAGCAGGTAGATTTTTCTGAGAACCCAACAGAAACAGCCTCTTTATGCCAGTCTTGATGAAGCAAAAATAAAAGTTACTTCCACCTCCCTGCTCCACCATCAGGCTTTCTCCATAGGTGTCCTTTTCACATCTTCTCCTCACCCAACTCTGAGCTCCTTTCAGTGCTTCAGAGCCCCTCAGCTGTGGAGGCAAAACTAAATTTCACTGTGGGTGACACTCCGGGCAGGAAGGGTGAAGATGAGCATGGGAAGGAGGCTTGGAGGAAGCCAAGTTTCCCCAAACTTTTATTAACTTTGGGATTCCCACATCTCTTCCTCCATCCTGTGCATGCCTCCAGGCTCCTTCCACAATCCTAAAGAACTTCTTCTCCCCCATTCAGGATCTTTTCAGCATCCCCAAACTTGATTTGAAAAATAAATTATCTTCTCTTTCCTCAAGTAGCAAGTGCTGCTCACAGAGAGGATCCCAGGCTCTGGCAAGGAGAAAAGGTGCCAGGTCACAGTCAGACTCTGCTCTGATAAGGCCAGGACAGCATGCTCAGATGCAGAACAACAGGGCTGAGGGCTCTGGGGACAGAGCTCACTGTGACCCAGGTGAGCAAAGCACAACTTCTGCTACCCCTGTCCCAAATGCCAAATCTGCTGCAAGGACAACTGAAGTCAGAACATCTCATCACCCCCTTCTCAGCCTTGAGAGAATGAGCTGCATTCCTCAGTTGAGTCTAAAGTTGATTCAGATACTGCCATCAGCGAACGATGTAATTTTGAGTTTAAGTCTCACCCAGATTCTTTTCCACCTTCCACAAAAACAACCACTAATCAATATTTTCAGAGGTATTTCAAGTGCAGCAGTGTGAGATGGGGGAGAGTCAGCTGTGGGCACACAAAGCTCAGACCTGTGCAGAGCACAGACCCAGCCCTGCCAGACAGCACAGCTCACAGGCACAGGCAGTAAACAAGCAGAAATAAATCAGTCTGTTCCCCATAAAATTGCTGCCACTTGAGTTGCAGTATCCCACACACTGATACTGGAAATAATTCGGTTTCATCTTGATTATGACCTGTATTAACACCCAAAGTAATAAAATCCTTCACATTCTCATTTTACTGAAGCCAAAGGACAAACCTTCTGCAGTGACATATGGCTCTGCTCCTCTGCAAGTATGTTAGACTGCTTACAAAATCTCCTTGTCTAGCAAAGGATAATGCTTTTTAAAATAAATTACCTGCATTAATTTGTATTTTCCACCAAGAAAACCTCACATATCATCATAATCGTCTATCTATACAGATATACGAGTTTCTCACATTGTTTGCACTTTTTTTCTCCTCTAATGGGGTGATTTTGGACTATGTCATTGATTATATAGCTGTAATATGCAATTTTTTCCAGCGCAAGAGTCAGCTTGGGGCTCTCAGACTGCAGAGCAATTCCTGCATAGCTCAAACAACATTAAGAACAGTCCAGGGGACATGAATTGAGATGAAACCAAGTTTTTCAGAACTTTAAAAACAAGAGGTTTTTCACAGCTGACTACTTAAGTGCAATTTTCAACCTCAGATGATTTGGTATTACATACAGATATTTTTTTTTTAATCCAAAAGCTCTCTCTGTAGTGTGTGTATTGATACACTGTTGCACAAACTTTGGGATACTCACTTTGATTAAAGTTTCTCCTGCTCTTTTCCAGGCTGCATAAATTCCTCTCCATACCCCTGCAAGATGACCAGCTGCTATGGGGAGAGCAGAGATTATTCTAGATCTCTGTTCCAGGAGCAAGAACTGACACTTCCACCTCTGTGAGAGAGGCAGAGACACAAAACCATGGTCCCCAACATCCTGCAGGAGATATCTATAAAGGGCTCCTTGTAGGATTTGTGGCCAGGGACCATATTTTATTTTTGTGTGATGAGAAAGTATTTCTCTGCTTGAAGAAGCAGGTTCAGATTTAAACAATTAGGCAAGAAAAGGTGAGAATAAAACTATTTATGCCTCCACTTGTTTTTCCACCTAAAAATTCTACTTCTGAAAATAGCCATATTTTCTTTGGATGAAGAAAATTCTGTTTATTCCTTGTTTTTAATAAAACATCTTCTATCTGTGCCAACGACTTTTAAATAGCAAACAGGATGTGAACTGCATGACATACAGGAGTGGATTTTGTTTAGCAAATGCTTAATGTCATTGTCATGGTTCCTAAGAAGGCAGCTTGCAGTGGCACTGAAATTTGCAATTAGTGCAGCTTAATTAACAAATGCCCATTTCCCCTTTACATCTACTGTGGAGACACTCAAGTTAAAAAAATGAAAATATTTATTCCTGTACTACTGTACATAAATGAAATGCATGATGAAAACCCCTTTAGCCCTAGAATTCTGAACTATCATTTCCTTTGGTCTATGATGATCTAATGAAGTCATTCTCCCCATAACTGGGGAGAAATCATAAGGAATTATTTGAGCCAGCTGATCTGCATCATTTGTGGGAATCTTGTCTAAGCAAAGCAGGAAGGAACCACAACATTAACTTCACAAGCCATTGCAGCCCTGTGAAACCATGTCATGCTTTAACCCAGCCAGAACTAAAGCACCAAACAGCTGCTTGTCACTGCAAGATGGGGGGAAGATTATCAGTAGGGTAAAAGCAAAAAAACTCCTTGGTTGAGATAAGAACATCTAAATAATTGAAATAAAATAATAAAAATAAATGGGGAAAAAAAAGAACAAAACCAAGAGAATTAAACCCAAGAAAGACCAATGATGCAAATGGAAACACTCTGTCACCATCAACCAGCTGATGTCCAGGCAGTCCCTGAGCAGCAGCTCCCAGGTGATGACACTGTGGGATGTGGGACATGCCCGGGGCCCCTCCCAGACTGCTCCCTGTGGGGCTCTATGAGGAGCAGGAGAGGCATTGATACAGTGCAAGCCCTGCTCACCAGCACTGAGAGCATCCCTGAATTGCCAACACTGATTCCAGCACAAACCAGCACAGCCTCACACCAGCTACTGGGATGAAATTTCACTCCAGCCCAGGCCAACACAGTATGGCCTCTCAGAATACAAGAACTGGTTACTGTGTTCGCAAAGAGATGCTTGGGGATAGAAAAAGAATTCTTTCTGTTAGACTGATTCTTCCCACAGATTTTTGAGATGAACTTTTTAAGCCCCAACTTTCTTGCCTTCTAAAATGTGCCATTAACCTCTATGCCAGTCATAACTTATTTTCAATTACCATGCCAACAAAATACATTGAGACAAGTAAATCTTTTTTGGCATCATATGTGAAGGGCAATATTTCACAGAACAGCAAAATCATTTTAATCAATGATCCTATTTCTGAGAGGGGAACAACCAAAATTTTGGGGGTACTATAAATCTCTTGAGATATTTGAAATAAGGCCCAGAGAGAACGTCTGACTTCTAATTGGGAATGCAGTGGATCCAGAGACATGAAATGGGCACTAACTGCCTGATTATCATCTTGGAGAACATGCATTTATAATTTGTACTGCAACATTAAGCACATCCATCAATCCTTTGCCACTGAGAAAAACAGTGGGGAAAGAGGGATCCTTTTCTGCCCAAACTTCTTTCAGAGCTCTCCATTTCTTCAGTTAAAATAATTTCTGCCTCAAGGGTTTGGGTGGGGATCTCTAACTGCAGGAGCAGAAAGACAATGGAGAAAAGAAATCTTAGACAACTTCAAACATTTGTAACAAAAACACTGTGGAAGTTTGACATATAAAGTTAGATTTACCATAACAGAATTGAAATTAATAAAAAAGAATTTGAGACATGGAATAGGATTGGTATTTCTTAACTGTATATTGATCCATTTTTGTCCAACTAGCGTTCACAGAAATTTTATGTAAAAAAAAATAAGTGAAAAAGTTTAAAAGTTAAATATTTCTAAAGCAATCATTCACCAAACACATCAATCAAAATTACAGGTAAAAATAGAGAGGAAACTTTTCTAACAGGTACTGTCAGTGAAAGAACAGTTTGTTCCATTAAATTACTCAGTTTAAGCCATCACCACAATTCCACTAACATGAAGGCAAGTTGTCAGCAGAGCAGAAAGTCTTAATTATTGTAGAAATCCAGTAAATCCACACATCTCTAACTTGGAAGTGAAACAACATCCTACAAAGAGAGATTAAATCATAAGACTAACAGGAGATTGATAATTTGGAAAGTTTTGGGGATTTTTTAATCACAGTAAACAAAAAGCTGTCACGTTCCTACTTAAAGCTTGAAAATTAATTAAAATTAAAAAAAAAAATACACTACCACTTTGAAAATGACTCCTCATCCAAAGAAAACAAATTGATTTAATTTTGGAAATGCAAAAGCCATTTAAACTGCTTCCACTGTGACTGGGTATTGCGGATTGCTTTCTTCAAGTGTTCAATAAACTATGAAACTATTAGCAGTCTTGCCATCCAAAAATCCATTCATCAAATTGTCCCCCAATACCTTTCCTATCTTAACCTCACAGAAACAGAGATGCAGCAGCATAATGTGGAGTAAAGAGAGAGGACTACAGGACAAAGACAGAAATCTGAAGGACGGTCTCAGCAGTTTTCAACTCCTCTCAATTAATTTTTCCCCACCAGTCCATTATAGTTTCTGGTTGGGTAATACACCTCTTTCTCATCTACTGTAGAGTTTATGATAGAGAAAACATCAATTGCAGCTCAATAAAAGACAGAGAGAACCAAAATTAGACATTTTTGCCATTGAAAAATTGCACAGTGGGCAGCTGTTCAATATCATACCTGTCCTGTTACTTCCAGGAAAAAAACTATGGTACAACCTTATCTCTGGAAGACTCATTGATATAATGCAGTCAAAAGTCTAAATACAATCTTAGGAGAGTTAACATTAAATACAATTAATTAGGTACACATTTTAAACCTTATTATAATATTGCAAATTCATTACTAACACAAATGTTTAGTGCATTACATTAAAAGCATTTTCCATTGTACCTTGAAGAGTTATGAGTCCAAACATCAAATGTTGTCTTCTCTTACTCAGCCTCAACATCCACTGCAGTTACCAGCCTTAAATCACACTGATCCTACCACAGGGCACTAGAGGAACATGCTGACACAGCAGCAAAAGCTACCAAATATTCTCAATTTGTGCAGAGCAGCAGCCAAAGCTATTTCAGTAAAGACCAAATTACAATGAATAGTTTGGGACCATAAAATATATTTATTGTTCTGCCTACCTCTAGAGCAACTTTTGTTGCTGTTGCCATGGGGTTGGAGGGAATGAAGGAAAACTCTGTTTAAATTAAAGGCTTGGAATGTCATATAATGCAGGATGACTTTTCATTAACAGGTCTTTACCTGTTAGTCAACAGCACCATAATTAGTTCACTTGCAGATTGTTCTTGTTTATTGAATGAGGACATATAACAATAAAAGCCTCTCACAGTTCTTTATTACAAAGCATTTGTTCTAAACACTAGATTAAAGAGAGGATATATTTTCTCATTCCCTTTGGAAGAATCAATCCAAATCAGGAACTCTAATAGTAGGTACACAACCTGGGAAAAAACTTCTACATTATTTATTTTTAAATATTAAAAAAAAAGGAAAATGTTTATATTATACATTTATGATTTCCATGTGCATAAATGTGTAGCTCCTTTAGAATATTATAAAGGAATACCTTCCTCCTTGGCCTCTTACTTGACAAAATGGATGCCAATAATTATTGCATATATTTTTCCACACACAAGCTGTCTTGAGACAAAAATCCCTATTTCATGCAGACTCATCACTTTTGCACTGCTGCAGAGGATACACTTTCATTTGAACCATGTAGTAAAGTTTTTTACTCATTTCTCCCATAGTCTCTGAGAGGCTTCTTAGCCAAGACCACAACATCCTCCCCCTGAAAACCATAAATATTTTTTCCTATTATGTTTACTGTCTAAAGGCAGGTTGAGAGTCAAAAGACTATTACTGCTTGTCAAATGCTATTAAGTCAGAAACAAAATGATGTTCACTAAATTATTATTGTAATGCAACAGCAGTCAGGTGATGCAGAGTTTGTACAGCAAACAGCGAAGAATTTTAAAAGAGCATTTGAAGAAAAAAGACAGAAACACAGGAAAGAAATAAAAAGGATCTTCTGCACAGAAAAGCTTGGTATTGTGAAGAATCATCCAAAAGAATGTTATTCAGAATATATTTAAGAAGTCTACAGCTTTGCCTCCTACACACTTAAGAAAATGCAGAGTGAATAATCATTCATTAATGTCCTTGCAAAATTGGCAAATGTGGAAATTTATTTTATTCGTGACCTCATGTCTTCAGCTTATGTGCTATAAAACAGGATTACTGAAGTTTTCAAAAAGAAAGAGAGAAGCAGCATGAATTTTAAGAAGCACAATTTTCCCAGGCAGAGGATGGGTTCAAAGTTTTCTAGGCTGTCTTCTTTTAGACACTCCTATCAATGCCTCAGTTAATTACCAAAGTACCTCAGTAATTAAACTGATTGAGCCAACTAACCACTGCTGCACTGAGGCTGTAGTCACTGATATTTACGGGGACAAAGGCAAACATCTTCTGACAGAGAACAGATGAAGCCCAAAATAAGCAAATAGCTGTTAAGCACTTCATTTTTGGAATTACATATTTTTAATCAATTAGAATACTAAGTGGTAGGTAACCTTTAACACTAGGAGAAAAGGTCCTATCTCACTCAAATCTGGGGCTGCCCAAAAACCACAATATGGTTTTGCAGCCATCACTGCCAACTCATTTCACATCTCTTTTGACAATGTTCATTACTACCTTTTGTTCATAAAAAAAAATATGCTTTTTCTTTGTTGGT
Source organism: Spizella passerina (assembly GCA_013401375.1). NCBI lineage: Eukaryota > Metazoa > Chordata > Aves > Passeriformes > Passerellidae > Spizella > Spizella passerina. The sequence continues at coordinate 7,161 of WBNQ01063909.1, read as the reverse complement.
GGTGTTTTGGTTTGTTTTTCTCTTAGTAGAAATGAAGGGCTAAAGAAAAAAACTGTTATTCTATTTTTTCAGAAGCTGTAACCAAACATCTTAATCATCATAAAGCAAACCATGCTCGTGAATGTCCCTTGACACAAGAAGAGGACAAACTATGATGGATTTAGAGCAGAGGCACACTGCTGCAGTGTCCCTCCAAACCAGGATTCATTTGCTTTCCACCTCATTGCCAGAACATTATCCCTTGGTGTTCTCTTCTTCTCTGCAGACCACACTGTCCTTTTCAGGCTCTCGTGTTTCATCATTCATCAGGCTCAAACCTTACTGAGGCTCCCTAATGCCTTTATCAAACAGGCTGTACTTTTCCATGACCTCTCAAATGTTAAAATAATTTTTTTAGTGTAATACAATAGTGAATTAAGGAACATCTCTGAACATGCAGCTATGCAGTTTACCCAAAAGGTGTTAACAAAAAGGTTCACCACACACAGCTAAGATACATGACAAAAACAGTATCTCTAATACACAAATATATTTTCATGGAACATTTAGCATGCTAGTTTAGCATACATGTTCAGAGTTACCCCAAATTGTATATATAATGCCTACATGTCCAAAAAGCAGCAGAAAAATAAGATTTGGTTGTATTTTTTTAATTAACACATCTTGTAAGGCTGAAGACTTCATAAAACCTCAAATATTTCAGGGATAAATACTGAATATAGAAAAAAGACAAAAGGCAACTCCAAAAATTTCAGAATTTTAATCCTACCTAATATGAGACCATTATATTAGATTTTAGAGATTTATCCATCTTATCACCACAAATGCATAATTTTAAATAGAGAGATACCAGATAACTATGGTTATTCCCCAGTGATGTCAAACCTTCCACCACACACACCTCACATCCCCCCAGTCAGCAGGGGGGAGGTGGAATCTATAATAAAAATTCTTGAATTGAACACCAAAACACCCCAAAAATTACACTGGCTAAACCATTTTCTTAAAATGCTTGCCCTAATTCTGTGAAAGCCAAGAAAATGCATTACCACAAGTTACAACACTAAGATAGAACTAAAGCTTCCTTGTGACAACACAGCAGAATTCTTGCCTGAGCTCTGAGCAAAAGCAGGTCTGTCCACATGAAATAGCACTGTGCAGCACTCAGCAGCTCCAAAACTTATTTACTAGCACAGGACACGGGAATATAAAGGATTACCAATGGCTGGTGAGAGATTTACGGCCGCCTCTCACCCCTGGTGCTGAGCAGCACACTGCCAGTGAAGCCTCAGCGATGCTTCCCTGCCCTGCAGGAGCTGCACCCAGAGATTCTCCACAAAAAGAACCCCCCACAAACAAGTTTTTACAGACAGCTGGGGCAGTGGTTAATTACAGTTGCATTTTCACAATAAACATCTTTTCCTAAGAGGAGTAACTTCACCTTTGATCAGTGCTCCAGCTCTAAAGCCAGTTGTGTTGGGCATTTCTGTCCCACCATCACACAGGCAGCTGTTTTAGCACCACATTGAGACAAATACAAGACACAAATACAGAGTTTGGAAGATAGATGGGGCTTTTGTCAACGAGGAAAAAAGTACCACCACACTGTTTCAAAGTAAAGGAGATGAAGTCACCACTGCACTGACATTTTAACCTTAAGACTTAAAAGTTAATTTTTCACCTCCTGTACCTCAGATAGCTCAGAGAAAGTGAGAGCTAACACACAAGAGAACACAGGCTAATGGGAAATTGGGAGTCTTCCTCCCAAACCATCTCCATTTCATGTAGCTGTTCCTATTACACAGCTGTCGCACAACCCGATGAAGAACAAGTGTGGGGAGAAAAAAAATTGAGCCAATTTCAATCCTGGCGTTTATTTCCACAAACTTGTTTCAAAATGTGCATGGATTTCCTTAAAAATTATAAAGTATTTCTAATAACTGAGACACCATCTTCATTTCCACAGATTCTCAGGAATATTTAGGTGTTAACTCAGCCTTGATTTCAGTTGAATGAAGTGTGCAAATACTTCTAAAGATGTGGATTTTCAGAATACCATTATACAATGGCAGATTTTAAGCTTTACTCCTTCTTGAGTACTACACAAGATTGTGACTTCTTCTGACATTACTTATTCAAAGCATATTTTAAAAAATTAAGTGTCAGACAAAAAAAGTCCCATTATTTCGTTGAACTGGTACAGCAGAATCACTGGAAGTAAATCCTAATATTTAAATAATTGGTCAGGTTTTTACAGCAACAAAACATCCATGTGCAAACATCCACACACACTCATTTACTTCAGAATTCAGGTAAGAAATTACATCAGGTGGTATTTGAATTTCAGATATTTATGAAGAATCCCCACATCCTTGAAAAGCACATAAATTCTCTACAGACAATACAGCAAGTGCATGCAGAGGCACCACTTAGTGTTAGTCCACAGAAGTCTGAATTTAGTTATAACAAGCACTGATGCTCACTGAAAGGGCTCAGAAAGCTTAGGCCCAGATTTATAGTGTCATTTGACAAAAATTCAATAGCTTTTGGAGAGCAGTGCCTTGCCAACACAGATGTTGCCGCAGACATCTGTTAGCTCAACAATGCCGAGGTGCATCTCCCTCTGCAATCCCACCCCACCAGGCAATGGTCTGGAAAACCTCAAAGCATAACACATTAAGTTCAAGAAACCATTTCAGGGATCCTGACTTCTCTCCCTTATCATCTGTAGCACATGTTTACTGTTTATGGCTCATCACCAGCACACACAATCACTTATACTCCAAATGTTCAAGGAGCTCTGTAGCTGAGGAAGAAAATGCATTAATATTCTGAACTACCTGCAGAGAGGCAGGCTTGGAAAGGTTCACGATTTCATACTGCAATGCCTGGGTGCCTCTGCCACACCGTGCTAACCTAAGTCCCTCCTAACAAGTGCAGCTTGCATACATAAAGCAATATTGATTCAGCTGTGCAGAGCTGTTTGCCCAGCCTTTCAGCAGCACAGCTTCTCCAAACACTGCTGCAGACATCAGAGCTGTCTTCCGAGGAGAGGGGAGGCGTTTGTCAGCCAGGCTCGGCTTAACGACGCACTCTGCGCCAGCCACTGCATTTAATTAACTTCCCTTGCTTGGCCTCACAGAGATGCTTTCTACTATCTCATCTTGTCTGCATGAACCCCATTCTGATTTCATGCAGGACGGAGGACTGCAGCCCCAGCCTCTTTTGTAAATAAAACTGCCCTGACTTGTAAAGGAGCTGTTGATAGGAGCAAAGATATCACGGTACCCATGCCCGCATAAAGCACAGCACAAAACTGCTTCCTGAAGCAGAATACCTAGAGATTAAAGCTAAAGGAAAGAATGGCACCCTTCTAAATGAGCAGTTCAAACAGTTTAATAAAGAGACCTAAAAGATAGTTATTTTGAAATGAACACTTTTATCTGTACCACATGGTGTCTTTCCCACTGGCACTGCTAGAATTCAACAGCACAATTTCATGAGAAAGAATAAGAACTTGTCTTTGTTTTGCTGTTCACAGGAGCCAGTTTGTTTAAACCTTCCAACAAGGAAGATAAACAAGCTGATGTTTTACATGAACTGCTTTATCTATCACTTAAAATGCAAAACAAAACATGACATATTCCTGCTTATCCAGCTGTACTAAATTTAGTATATAAATACAAGGACTGTTCAAGGGTAAGCAAAGAATTTCTGTCTCAGAGATCCTCTAAAAATTCCTTCTTGATGCTTTTTTCTTACCTTTTCATACAAACATATTCTAGGCAGAGCTGTTAAGGAAAAAATACACTCACAGGCAAACTCTTTTGCTTGAGCTTCTAACCCAGACAGCAAAGTGTATGTGAAGGTGTGAAAGTCATACCCCCTTTACCTACAGCTGTGTCACTACACATACCATCACTACAAATACCTCACATTTTTATTTTCCTTCTATATATTTTCTTTAATTAAGATGTTATTTGCTTCCTGTTGTATCTGTAACAGCTTTTCAGAATTTATTGGGGGGGCAAGCATTTCTAAGCATATAGTATGCCAGGTTACTTTCTATCAGAGACTGCAGCTCACAGGCATATTCACCTTTCCCATCACCCTTTTTAGCTGCAGGCTTTCAAGCTTCAAGCATTTTAGATGGGTCAAAATGTCAGTTCCTCCAACTCTAAGAAAGAAGCAGTGATGTACCAGAAGATAAATAAATGACATCTAAGTCACTTTAGCTCTCAAAGTTCTGGCTTTGCAAAGAAAGAGTCCAGCAAAACTAACTCAGTCTTTTTGCCTGGCTTATCCTTATGCCATTAAAATTAACATGAAACAATATGTTCCTTCTTAACCACTTGATGAGTCAGTGCAGCTCAGAAAACTGATAAAAGGTTTGTGGAAATAAATTAATATTGCATGAATGCTGCTGGAGCTATTAAACAAGCCTAAGCAGGAACCCATCACTGAAGCCAAAAGAGACCTTTATATGATGAGAGAAAGTGGCAGAAAAGTCAACAATCATTATTACAGCAGGTCCTTTGCCCTGCAAAAATGGCATGTGACCTAATCAGGTGTAAGCAGCCCTTATCTCTGATATAAACAGCTATGCTGCTTATCTCACCTTTCTATTACATTGCTTTTAACAATACAAAACCCATTCTTTTAACACCTTTTTTTTTCTTCATGGGAAGGAAAATTTATAAAATATTTCAGTAAAAATGTCTCTTCAGAAGAAATGAGAAGGGAAGAAGAGCAGGGGGTTTTTAAGCTATGAAATCGCTCAGTTATTGGTGTTTTGGTTTCACAAGTGATGCATGAAATACCCTTGAAATATACAGCTGATGACAGATATGAGACAGCAAATACTGTGAATTATGTCTTCAGTAGGCAAACCTAGCTTTATTTCTGCAAATGTGGTCAGTTTTCTCTGCCTCTGCTGGAGGCAGAGCAAAAGATCAGAATTATCAGCCTTCCTGCAGGAGTCAGAAGCAGATCTGCAGATCACATGCTACCAAAAGCAGCTGCTGCTTCTTACCCACTTTCACACTGTATTTCAGAAATACCCACTTGTGTGACGAGAAAGGAGGCAAAGCTTTTCAAAGTACGCTCTGCTTCTGAGCACAGTGACCTCCACAAACTTCAGTTCCTGAACTCTCAACCCAGCAAAGCACTCAAATTTTAATATATCAGAATTCCTGAAAAATTTCAGAGGTACAGGTGAATCAACAGCACTTTGGGCAGGAAAAAATGTGAAGGATTGCTCAGAAGCAAGAGGCCCACTTCCTTTCTGCTACATATAAAAAAATTCTGATGGTTTTTTAGTACTTCAATGTACGATCGCCCAAAGATCCTGTTTATTTTCTCAAGAATGGCTTGATCTTCACTTGCATCAAAGAGAGCATTTAAAATACATGCTAGATAACATTTTCCCAGTGGACAAACAAGAATGAAATATTTTACAGTTACCTAAGACACTTGGACAGAATCCCTGCAAGTATTCTTTTAAAACAAGATCAGACATTAGAAAATATTACTGATCATCTGTCTTACTCATTACTGACATTTCTTTAAGTTAGTTATGCCAAAACATGAGTAGTTCTACAGAAAAGGTCCATGTAAATTCAAAGATACAACTTCCATAATTTAATTCTGCATGCTAAAGAGTGTCATATGGACATTTGACAAACTGTCTCTTCAGTTAAGGAAACAAGTAGAACAAGAAGTTAGGAAGTTACATTTACAGGAACAGCAAAGTCTTCAATAGAGAGATCCCTTAAAGTACAGAAATTTCTATCATCTGTTGCATAAATTGCCCACTATGCATTGTCTGCAGCATGTAACAGTTGCCTATGATTAAACCTGATTAAATCTGCTTGCACTGGGGAAGA